>HF691497.1:1600-12771 GCA_000341915.2 Megaselia scalaris
CCCCCCCCCCCCCCCCCCCCCCCCCCCCCCCCCCCCCCCCCCCCCCCCCCCACAAATCAAAGATTCTAGAAAAAGTAAAATTATAGAAATTTCGTATTTTTTTAAAAATATAAAGCAAATTAATGTTTTAAATTTTAATCTCTTTTTAATTAATGTTCAAAATTTTCTTACGGATGGATGGATGGATGAATTTTTAAATATAGCAGTGTTTTTAATTTTATTTTTTTATTATTAGAACTTAATAAAAAAAAACTAAAAAAACTGTCTGTAATTTACGTAATATATAAGCGTAATTTACACATAAATTACATAGTAAATTACGCTTGTATATTAAGTAAATTACAGATAGTTTTATTTAATTTTTATTTCAATTTCGAGTAAACATTTCCTTAGCCTTCATGAAAAATAAGTGAAAGCTCAATAAAAATAAATAAAAATATATTGACAAAACTCACGTTCATCTTCATATTTGCCAACAATTTTGACTTCATTAAACTTCTGACATATATGCAGATTCCGTCACCTCGACGACCATTACAGGGATCATTCCTATAAATAAGGTAACCAGGAATATTTACTGCATTATTGAAGATAGAAGATCTGCGGATTTTCCAATGTCCATGCGAAACTAGTCAATATGCTTAGGAAGACTGTGTACGTTAAGTCGATTAAACTCAAGCCCTTGGCTTGGAACTTCAAAATATTGAGCATTGTTCATAAAGACAAGTATTTATGACTTATCACTGACTTCGGTGAGCAGAGGTGGCCAGTGTATATTAGTTATGCGTAACTTATTAGTAATTTACATAGGAAACTAATGGTTATTTACGTGAGTTTGTGTAACTAATTACTTTTATTGTATTTATTTATTAAATTTTTATTCATATTTTATATATTGGAATTATATAGCATTCTAAATATTACAGAATAAATTATATTACAATATCGATACGTTGCTAACTTCCCAACATAGTTACGGATAGTTATTCTAGTTACATGTAAGTTACTGTTGTACCCCCCTGGTGTAAGAATACAACGAGTTTTGGTTCATGTCTTGCTCTGGATTAGTTATAATTGTAAGGAGTTAGTGTCTTATATATTGAGCTAAGTCATGTTCATGTGAAGTCAGGACATAGACCATACGGTCTATGTCATGTTTAGTTAATATATTTAGCGGAGCTCTTGTTTGCACGTCTTCTTCGTTCGACTGCTTATCGTATTCATTTTCTGTGTTCACGTTCTCCTAATTGACTTCTAAGGGATTTCTCTTCTAACTGAGATCTTTCATGTACTCTCTTAAATTGAGTATATTTAGGGGTATGGCATTACATAACTTACAGTAAGTAACTAATGCAAATACTGTTCTTGCCCATCTATGGCAGTGATGCTCCTTTTCTGAAAATGTTGATGTAGACTAACTAGAGTTGGTTAGAGTTCAAAAGCTTGTTGAATAATTCCTCATCATCATAGGTGTGGATTATAAATGATGAAATTTTAACTTTTTCCACAGGAAAACTTTCCGGCTTAACATCAGCATATTTCTTAGTCATTAAAAGGAGCTATTAGCACTGACTTTATCAGTGTTAATTGCTCAGTAGGACAATATCTTCATTCCCAGCGATACTATTGACCAAAGTTTGAGATGACTCAAACTCCACTGGCTTGGGTTGATAACTGCATTAAAG
This sequence comes from Megaselia scalaris, assembly GCA_000341915.2. NCBI lineage: Eukaryota > Metazoa > Arthropoda > Insecta > Diptera > Phoridae > Megaselia > Megaselia scalaris. The sequence goes on from HF691497.1 coordinate 3,286, forward strand.
CATTTGCTTTAAACCCCCCCCCCACAAGGAGAATTCAAACAGCCAATCAGTTCTACCGAGCAATTCTTCCCACCATACTTCATATCACAATCACATGTATAATCATCAGTACGATCTATACAGGTTCCATGAAGACAAGGCGTATATATCTCACATTCATCTATGTTGACTTCGCAGTAAGTACCATTAAATCCTGGATCACAGTCACATGTATAGGAGCCAACCTATAGATTATACATATATATGAAAATTTAATTTTTTTTGTAATTATAAAAACTTACGCCATCTCACAGGTTCCATGTTTTGAGCAGGGATTACTCTCACATTCGTTTATATTAGTTTCGCAGTTCTTTCCAATGATTCCATTGACACATACACATTCATATCTGAAAATTTATATATTACACATAATTTACGGAGAAAATAAAATTACTTAAGTAAGTTATGTAACAGATAAATTTTACTTACCCGCTAGCAATTTCAAATGAAAAGTTTTGACTGAAAATTATCGGTAAATTTACTCTATCAGATATAGCATAGAGCGTTTGATTAGATCTTTCGAGACAGGTTCCATTATATTGACATGGATTTGGATCGCATTCGTTCTTGTCGATTTCGCAGTTCTTGCCCTCGTATCCTGGATAGCACTGACAAGTGTAATCGTTGACTTTATCAATACATTCAGCTCCATTTGTACAAGGATTCGACGCACATTCATCTATGTTAATCTGGCAAAATTCCCCAGTATATCCAGTTGAAGAACAATTGCAATGGAAGCCATTAAGTTCATCAACGCATTGGCCACCGTGTTGGCAGGGAGCAGATTCACAATCATTTATGTCGATTTCACATCTTCTTCCAGTTAATCCTGGGATGCAAACACATGTATAGTTGTTAACCAAGTCCATACAAGTAGATCCTTCTACACATGGGTTACTTGCACATTCGTCTATATCCATACTGCAATCCTTTCCGGTATAGCCAGGAGAACAGTGGCACTGATAATCGTTAATCTATGGTGAAAAGTTGTTGTTAGATAGTATTTGATATATTATACTCAAGTCACATTGTCACCAAACAAAATTGACTCATGTCACTTGAGAGTATTTGATCAGAAGCAAAGCCTAGCTACTTCTAAACATGCAAGTACTTAGAAAGTGATTATTTACTCACTTCTTTGATAATCTTTCGAACATTTCCATATTTTAAAAATAGATACATCTTTACAAAATTATAATATTCATTCCTAATAAAAGAAAAAAAAAGACGTACCTGATTAACACAAGTTGCTCCATTTTTACAAGGTTTGCCAAGCATTCATCAACATCTATATCGCAATGAAGGCCAGTAAAGCCAGGTTCACAATAGCACTTATAAGGTTCACCTTTCTTGGACGTACAAATTCCTCTTTTACATGGATTGAAAGCACTGCATTCGTTAGTTTCTTGCTGGCAATTGGTTCCATTCCAACCATTAGGACAAATACATTCATAAGACAATCCAGAAGGTTTGCATACAGCTCCATTGAGGCATGGATTCGATTTGCAAGCATCGCAGTTAGTATTTTCTGTACAAATACATTTGTTCTTTGAACATATCATAGGATTTGGACAATTGGCAGGACTGCATTGTTCACTTTTCTCGCATTTTGAACCATCAAATCCATTTGGACATGAACAATTTGTACCATTTCCTGAGCAAACTCCTCCATTCAAACATTGACAATCGTTTACAGTGTTTTCACAATGTGGTCCTGAGAAGTAATTTCTTAGTTAGATATATGTTTTTTAAGATATTTATGAAAAGCTATTCAACTACAAAACACAGGCAAATTAAGCAAAATATTTACAAATAAAACTCGAACCTGAAAATCCATTAGCGCAATTACAAGTGTAATTTGAAGCATTTCCATTACAAGTACCACCATTCAAGCAAATAGAGTGGGAGCATGCATTCAATTGAGCTGATCGTGATTGAGGAGAGCTTTTTATTGGTTTAGGTTCGGGAGTAGGTACACAGTGGCCTATTGGGCCTATACAGAAAAAAACAGGTGTTATTAGAGTGGAGGTATTCTACTTTTAGTGTAATGTTCTACGTTTGATTGAAAATTTAAAAACTTTTACAATTATTTTAGTGTATGTCGTATGTCATAGTTTATAATAGAGCTTAAAAAAAGGAACTGGTTATATAGGCATACAATGTCCAAGCCAAAGTTTAGCACTTTACTTATTTCCAAAGCTAAATTTCAAAAATCTGTTTTTTCAATGAACTAAATATATATGAACATCTGAAGCTTCCCATCCTTAAAGCCAAATTTTAGTTTTCTTCGAATTTGTTCAATTACCTTCAAATTACCTCAAACATATAAAATATTCTAAATTTTCCATCAAATGCAGTACATTGAAGATCTACAGCCTACACCATCTAAGTATCTATAATGTAAAACAAAAAATTACCTGAGGATCCTGGTTTGCAAACGCACTTCCCATTTATACATTCAGAATCTATAGGGCAATGTGGACAAAGTGGAGCATTCTCACAGAATATTCCAGAAAATCCAGGTGTACATACACATTTAAAGGATCCTTGTTTGTCAATACAACTAGCTCCATTTTGACATGGCTGATATTGGCACTCGTTAGTTTGTTTTTCACAATTATCACCTCCAAAGCCATTCAAACACTCACAAATATACGATCCATAAGTATCATAGCAGATGCCTCCATTTTGACATGGCTTTTCACTACATTCGTTAATATTTATTTGACAAAGTGTTCCAGAATAGCCTGTACCAGAGCAATCACAAGCAAATCCATTTACCATATCAACACATCTTCCATTGTTGTAGCATGGACTTGAAGCGCAGTCATCGTTATTTACTTGACAATATTGTCCTGAAAATCCTTTCAAACAATCGCATTCCACAGTCTTGCCATTGGATAATACTTTACAAGTACCATTATTTTTACATGGCTGATCCATACATAATGGATGATTACTAATTTCATTCTCGCATTTTAGCCCACTATGTGTTTGAGGACATCTACACACATAGTTTCCTTTGTCGTCTTCGTTACAAGAACCTCCATTAAGACAAGGAGCTGATAGACATGGAGAACCAAGATCTACTTCGCAGTTCTTTCCAGAGTATCTTTGAGTACAATGACATTCATATCCTTCACTATTGGATGTACAAATTCCCTGTCGCATGCAAGGTTCATGCAAACAATGATCTGGCTGCATTTTAATCAAGACGTCGTGGTCTGAACAAGGCCCTAAGGCAAGTGGACATGCTCCAAATACTACAGATTCAGCATTCATTGAGCTGGCGTTAAACACTAGACCTGGTCCATGAAAAGACAACCTGAGTAATTGTTTCCTAGAATTAAGACTGCTGCTTCATTCTTGACATCTTGGTTTGTCAGAAAGGCTGTGTTATACGTAGAGTTTGCAATCACTGTATGTGATCTATCTACTATTAAATTGAGTTTGCCGAATTCGTACAAAAACTGTATTGTGTGCCATTTGTTGTCCAATAATTTGTATTCCAGACGAGCATCTACTCTTACACTGCTGCCTGTTAAGGACACTTGAACATAGTCACTAAGAACTGATAGCCATAATGTGTGGCGATTATATTGCTGAGATAGAATTTCTCCTCCTTTACATGATCTAAAGCTTATAGCTGAATGTCCCCATATTGGCATAGGAGAGAGTAACCTTAGATATGCGGTTCCATTAAAATAAGCCTCACTGACATCTGAAGTTGGGACGATGCTTGGCGATGCGGCATAACATTGAGAGAAGCAAGCTGGAATTAAAAGTATTTTATTAGTATTTAGCTAATAAATGTTTGTAATTGACGATTTTCAGTTATATACAAAAATGATATTTCCTAAATTTGTAAAAATACTTAAATTATGTTATTTATATTACTTTTTTGAAGAATTTATGCAATCAACAATACTAATATTTTTATCGACTTTTTATTGATAGAAATAATTTGTATAAAAAATTAAGAATGTTTCATATTTTATAATTTTTTGAACGATTCAGAGAAACTGTTAAGAAAGGATTTTCAAAAAATGCATTTCAAGATAATTGTCTATTCAAAAATATGTATCGAAAAGATTTATCGATAAAATCGAATTCTAAATTAATTATTTGTAAAAAAAAAAATACTTAAATTATGGAATTTATGCTATTTAAATTACTTTTTTGAAGGATAAATACAATCAACAATTATCGATACTAATATTTTTATCGGCTTTTTATCGATACAAATACATTGTATCAAAACATTAAGAATGTTTCATATTTTAGAAGTTTTTGAACAATTCAGAGAAGCTGTTTAGAAAGAATTTAAAAGAAATGCATTTTAGATAATTGTCGATACAAAAATGTGTATCGATAAAATTTATCGTTAGAATTCAATTCTAAAAAATATTTTTTTTTCATAGTTCTTATATTGTATAGGTCTTGTATATAAAAAAGTTAAATTGTTAATGTGATTAATGTAGTTAAATAATTTACTACTATAGATTAAGAAAATTACAGACTGCATCTAAAATTAATGTAATCTAATATTGATAAAAATGTCCATTAAAATGTCCATTATCAAAAGAAAATTTATTTGAAAATCAATTGTAATTCATATTGAAAACGTGATAAAAACTTTGCCGTTCCCAGAACCAAACTATATAGTAATTCTACCTTGACATGATAAAAAATGTTCTTATCATATAAATTATGAGTAAAAAATTAATTTCAAGTTTAGTGTTCTGCAGAATGTTAACGGTGACAGTTGTGCTAAGCTTGCTAGTAGCTTTATCAGAGTGCAAAGTTATAAGGGTTCCTTTGGAGAGCACCTCATTTGTAGCAGCGGCCTCGGTAAATGGTAGTGAATTGTTGAGCAACTTCCAAAATGAGTATTACATTGGAACAGTTAAGATAGGAACTCCTCAACAAAATTTGGTAGTCGCTTTCGACACCATGTCTTCCAATTTCTGGGTTCCATCTGTAATTTGTTTGACTTGTGTTACTGGTCTCAGATATAACAGCGCAGCTTCGTCATCATATGTTCAAAACGGCACATCATTTACAACAAATTATGGAACTACAGTCCTCCAGGGAATATACGATAATGACAATGTGACAGTGGGAGGAATCGAAATTCAAAAAGCTACATTTGCAGAAGGTCGACTTGTTACGGGCACAGCTCCCCAATTTATGGAGTTTGGTGGTATTTTTGGGCTAGGATTTCCAGGAGCAGCTTATAACAATGTAACTCCTCCTGTTTTCCAAATGATTGAAAAAGGACTGATTTCAGAACCAGTTTTTTCTATATATTTTGGTAGAAATACATCGCAGTCTCCAGGTGGAGTAATTTTATTTGGTGCATAGACTATTCAAGGTTTCAAGGAAATATCTCATATATACCTATCAAAAGCTTCAAGAGAAGTGATGGTTCTGAATACATGAATTATTGGCAATTCCCAATGGAAAGTGGAAAGGTACGAGGAGCTAGTTTCTGTAATGGTGGCTGCCAAGTAATTATTGCTAGTATGGAAAGTGGTATTCTAGGACCACAGGCTGATATAACAACCATCTTAAATGCTATTGGAGTTAGTTCAAGCTCTCTTTCTGTGAATTGTAATTCTATAAGCAAATATCCAAATGTTACTTTGACGATTGCTGGCCTAAACTATACTCTAACAGCTAATGATTATGTCATCTCTTTTAAAGGGCAGTGTTCAATTGGATTCGGAGTAAATACTCAAGATAACAATACCTGGTTACTAGGAAACGTATTTTTAGCAAGGTTTTATACAATTTTCGATATTGGAAATATGAGCATCGGATTGACTGGTGCTGGAGGTGGAGCTGAATCTTGTAAGATTTTTGGTAGTCTTTTATTGTTATCAATTTTTGTAAAAATGTTTGTTTAAATAAATTTCTTAAATTATGTAATTTACAAAAGTAATTTGTGTTTTTATAATTCTGAATTTCGTAAATTACACACAATTATCATCCCCTAAAAGACATCAATCAATTATATCGATAAGATATCGCGCCATATTCATATTTAGTAAGAAATTTCCAAATTTAGTATAACTTGAAATGTTGAAGTTACTGGTAGCTTTAAGTTTGACGCTCGCTGTCATCAGCGGAAAACATTTAAGAGTGTCCATAAATAAAAAGATATCTCTGAATACAATTCAGACGGGAAATGAATCACTTTCAACATTCCAAGGTCTTCAGTATTTCGGGAATATTTCCATTGGGACTCCACCTCAAAATTTTCTAATGGTATTTGATACGAATTGCTCAATGCTTTGGGTTCCAAGTGTTTCCTGTTCGTCCTGTCAATCAATTCATTTCTATAATAGTGAGGAATCTACAACATTTTCTCCAAATACACAAACTTTACTGGAATTTTCGGATCCATATCTGTCAGTGGAACGTTTGCGAATGAAAATGTGGAAGTTTCAGGAATTTTGATACAAAATCAAACATTCGGGCTTGTCACAGAACAGCTACCTACAATTACTACGGCCTACCAATACGATGGACTTTTTGGACTCAACTATCCAAATAATGGCACTAACTTACTGCCGATGTCTTCCATGATTCAACAAGGACTTATTTCCGAGTATTTCTTTTCAATATGGATGTCTAAATCTGAGGGAGAAATTATTTTTGGTGGAAGTGATCCTTCAAAATATAAAGGAAATATTTCCTATATTCCATTAAGCCAACCAGGAACTTGGCTATTCAGCGTAGATAGTGGAACTTTTGGTAGTACATTGTTCTGCAGTGGTGGGTGTCAAGCTATTATAAGTACTGCTACAAGCTTTATCTTGGGACCTATTTCTGATGTGACCAACATATTGAAATCTTTACTAAATACTTTGGGAGGCTTACAGTTGGACTGTAAAAGTGTACCAACTCTTCCAGATCTCACATTTGTGATTGGAGGAAAGAAATATGTTGTCCATTCTTCAGATTACATTATGTATCAGATTATTAATGGCTTAGAAATATGTGAAGTTGCAATCACTTCTACAACAGAGAATTATTGGGTTCTTGGAGACGTGTTCTTGACAAAATATTATGCAGAATTTGATGGAGAAAATAACAAAATTGGCCTTGCAGAGTCTAATTCAGGAAATCAAATATTTTACATTAATATCTTTATAATTTTTGTAGTTATTTTTAATACAATGTGCTAAATAATTGTGTTTTTTTGTTTAAACTAAATATTTTTTTTATTGCTATAGATATTTTAATACATTTGTAACAATTATTGTATACAAATATCAAGAATAAATAAGATTATTGAATTAAAAGTGTATTAATTTACATTTAATAACAATTATTTACATTTTGTAAAAATTATTGTTTACACATGTAAGTATTAAATTACCGAAAGTGAAAAGTTTATAATTGTTAAGTATTTAATGTATATAACTAATTTAACTAAATTACAGGCTTTGCTCTTCTGTGATAAAAATATGATCTTTTTTGAAACAATTTGAAAAATATGAATTTTCTTTCTTTTTTACATATTGTAAGAAATATTTTTTTTACATATGTATCAAACTGTATGTATTTTTTTGTAAAAAATATCGTTTAAATATGCAAATATTCAATTACAGACAAATTGTAATCTTTCACAAGTTATTTCCGGAAAACTTTGATAATTGTTATGTAATTTATGTAAATAACTAATTATGCAAGACTTAAATTACAGACTGTGACCATCCCTTATAAAAATAGTATCTATTTTTGCCATGAAAGTAAAAGTAAAATCGAATGACTAATATTTTGAAGAAGAACCAATTTTATCATAAGCCAAAAGCATTAAAAATCAATCATGATAAAATGTTATCTAAAGTTTACCTTAGAACCTATTTACCGAAAACTTTGTTCAGTTTTCATAGAAATGTTAAAGTTACTGGTCGTTTTAAATATAGTGCTGCTCGCGTTCTGTGAGGCAAAACTTCTTAGAATTCCTATAAAAAAGATATCGAAACCAAAGTTAAGAACCATCCGTCTAAGTGCGAGTCAAAGTGGCAATGAATCATTGACCAATTATGAGAACCTCCAGTATTTTGGAACCATTTCAATTGGAACTCCACCACAAAATTTCACAGTTCTCTTCGACACAGGATCATCAAACCTTTGGATACCTTCTGTGAACTGTATAAATTGCAATGCCCTGACTGCCTATGACAGCAGCAACTCATCGACCTATGTCCCAAATGGAAATGTGTTTTCTATAGCATATGGAAAAGGTCAAGTAGCTGGAATATTTGATATGGATTACGTGAGTGTTTCAGGAATTCTAATTAGAAACCAGACCTTTGCTGAAGCGACTTATGAGCCAGGAAATGTTTTCCAAAACTTCAATTTTGATGGTATTTTCGGACTAGGCTTTCGAAACATTGCCGTGGGTGGGGTCTACCACCTTTTTTCAGTATGATTAGTCAACGCCTCATCGATCAACCAGTTTTTTCTGTTTGGCTCAGCAGAGACAGTAACAATAAGCCTGGCGGAGAGATTATTTTTGGTGGAATCGATCCAACAAAATATACGGGGCGTTTGTCATATGTGCCTATTACTCAAGCTGGCTATTGGCAGTTCAAAATGGATGGAGGTTTTTTGGTAAATTCCACTACATTTTGTAAAGGAGGGTGTCAAGCTATTGCTGATACTGGTACTAGTTTAATTGTCGGTCCACCAAGCGACATAAATGCTATTTATGCGGCCTTAAATGCAGATCCTTCAAACGGAATTGTGAGCTGTTCAAATGTGTCTACCTTTCCAAATATAACTTTTACAATTGGAGGCAGGGATTATATTTTGGAGCCCAATGACTATGTTCTCACTGAATACTACCAAGGAATACAATATTGTGAATTGGGATTGGATGTGAATACTAACCCCCCCCCCCTTTATAGGCTTTCCTGGGGAAATATTTTTCCTTGGATCACTACCCAAATAAAATACTTGTCCAGTTGGTTGACGTGTTCTAATAAACATTGATATATCTAACCCTGATCTTACTGCTCTTCTAGCTTTTTCATCAGTTTCAACAATTACAGCTGAATGAGTTTTGTTTTCATGACCAAAGGTAGCAGCGGTTATATTGTATTTACAAGTTTGTCCTAAATGTGGTCTCTGGCAGGAACAGGAGAATGTATGCCACAAATCCTGGCATTGTCCATTGGAATGACATGGATTGGGTTTACATTGCTCTGTTCTTGGACAGCCACTAGCAATATTCGTAAGATTGGTATTACTATCAGTAGTTTCATCAGGGAAAATCCACTTTCCGTTTATGACGATATCTCTCATACAACCCACAAAGCTTGTCGGCTGATGAGTTAGATGTTTAAGGTAAGTATTCAGGTTGGGAATGGTTCCTCCTAAGAAAGTCGTTGGGAAACTAGTTTGACTTATATTAGCACTTTCGTATGATCC
>HF691543.1:0-11410 GCA_000341915.2 Megaselia scalaris
GAATGTCAACCCGAGTGCAGTAATCTGGCAGAAGGAAGCTTCTCAGAATTGTAGATGAGGAATCAGTTCATTACAAACTCTCCTTCGCAGAAATTTTTACTCATGTCCGTATGTATAATAAGTAGTCTGTTTGCCTATGCCCACTTCGGAAAGAATCACCTTGTGACCGTAGTTTCTTTCCTATAAAAGACCCACGTTTTTGGCAGCGACATTTTCCACCACAAGGTCCATAGGATTTAAACACAAGATTTGCCCATAAACTAACTGCATGCAAAAAGTCACGCTGTATACGACTCCTATTTCTTCTTTCCTAAATTTTTTTTTTCCAGCTAAGCTTCATGACTAAAATTACAGCCAATTACTTGGCACTCTTTGAGAGCATAAGCTCTCCGTCCAGTATTAGAAATTTAAAGGCAGGAATATTATAAAAAAAAACAAGTTCGGTCTTTGCCGCATTGGCACCTAGACCGTTGGTTTTAGTCCATACACTGACTACTATTAGAGCCAACTGTTACAACTCTCTCAATGTATCCCTGGCTATTTATACCAGATCGTCCGGTTTATAGCCGCACTCTAGGTGCCAATTTCTGTAGTCTTTAAAGAAGATAAGAATTTGGCGCTCAGTGCCAATTTTCGATATAATACTGGACATTGGCTTTCCTTTGTTCTCTGAGGACTATTGAAATCGGCACCCTCAAAACATCATGTTTTTTATTTAATTATATTTTGCCAATGGAACCCACAAGAGTGTTACTTCACTATCACCACGTCAATCCAAGACACTACAAAGAATTACCAACATCCGTTTTTCAACAAATCAAGATTCTATCAAGATGTTATTGTATATACAAATTCTCCATTGCAAACCAAGTTTCCAGCCGCTTCGCTCCTCCAAAGGGGCAGAACACGCTTCTTTTAAGGGATACAATTCTGTATATAAGCCGACAAGCCCATCATTTTTGTGTTACCAAGAATATGAATTATAAAAGAACTTTAACAAATTTAGCCCTATTCCTGGAAAACGTGTCTCAGAGACATAGACCATGATTACATAAGCTCTTTTAGGCTCTAAGTAGGAACTTGTGTTCTTGCAGTTTAAAAAAAACTGTAATATAAAAGCTTTCGGAGATATCGAGGTTTGAAAAAATCCAACATTTTGCTGAGATTACCAGTATTTTAGACACAGTTTTAAATTTTAATATCTCAAAACCCTTTGAATCTATTCTAGGACTATTTTCTAAAAATATTTAAAAAACTTGTTTATGAATGAGCATAGCGAAGTATTTAGTTAATTACTTACATTATATACAAATTTACGTAATTTAAATACGCTTGTAAATAACGTAAATTACAGACAGTATCCCTCCATCCCTGTACTTGTTATCATTGGGCAAATATCTTCAACAATGTATACCTTCACTCCACCCTTCTGCTTAAACTTTTCATAACGCATCAAATATTTTAAATGTCTTTCCCATTTTTATTTTTTTAAATTAAAAAAAAACACGTTAATCTATTAACCTTTACACAAAAAAACCTTTCATATATTTTAAAAATAAAATGGAAAGTTTCACATGGCAACAAAATTAAATCCCATTATAAAGAAATTTGAAATGCTAGAAATAATTGTTCTAAAAACCAAAAACCCCAAATTCATATATGATGACCTCATTCAACCCTCAAAAAATATCAATATGAGAATATAAAAATATATCCATATAATTGAATTACCGTCAACAAATTATGTTAAGTCCAGATTAACTGATGTCTGCCTCTGTTACCACGGCTAGTATGCTAGGACCTACCAAAAACCTTGCAAACAATTAGCATAATACCACCGAGCGACCTCATTGTTTAGCTGGAAAGCTTATAATTTACACGCTAAAGAATTTTTAATTACAAACAACACAAACAAAATAAAGCCTTGTAGACCCCCTTCCATGCTTCTATCCACAATTTCCAACTTAGACCCATAAAACGATATTTCTAAAATATTTAAATTTATTATTATTTTTGTATTTATAGAGCTTGCGTTCAGTTTTATGCTTATTTTGTGTTTAGTTTTGTTCACTTTGGTTTTTAATTTACACTTGAAATGTTTTTTATTTAATTTTTTTTTTAAATTCTCAACTTTAATATTATATTTATAAATTATTTGATTATTGATGATATCTTATATTACTAATATATGACATATATTTAAAATTAAAACAGATACGATTTTTATTATTCAAAAAACATCTTAGGATTACAGACGTACAATTTATTATAGATTTTTTCCTTACAATGAAATATTTGTATTTAAATCATAACATACGTAATTTACATGTAATTTACGTCCGTAAATTATGTTTACGTAAATAACTGAAGTTTTATATAAAATACAACTTTAAATTACGCTTGTAAATTACGTAAATTACATGCAGTGCCATCCCTTTTATTATAGAGGTAGGGAATAGTAGTCTGATCAGGATATTGCAAGCAATATCCTCCTTTTAATTTCAACGCCGATGTTATTATCTATGTCACTTCAGAACCCAAACAAATGAAGTCCTACCTCATACTCATTGCCTCCAATGGTGAAGATAGGCCCCAACGATACGTGATGACGTTGGATCCGACTTCAAAGCATACACTTGGTCTTATCTGCGTTCACCCTCAATACTCTCGACCTAACTCCTTTTTCCATACACTGAAACACTGAAACTACGCATGATGATATTCTAGCCCAGTATTTGCGTGAATTTATTGGTGATCATATTCTTGGTGTCTATCTCAGCTACTTTCATGATCATTTCCAGTAAGATATTGAAGAAACTACACGGCAGCGCATTTCCTTGGCCGAATCCTCTTAGAGTCTGGAACTCTTCAGAGACTCCACCTCTAGCTTTTACACAACTCCAAGTATCTTGCAACGTCATTTGAATTAAATGATGGTTCATTGCTCGATATAGTTCATCTCTATTTGGGGTGTCATAAAATTGCCCAAAATCGATGAAGAGGTGGTAAGAAGGAACCAGTTTTTCTTGGGCCAACAATGCTGATGACATGTGGTCTTAGCCTCTCAGGTATGATTCCTCTGTAGTTCTTAGATAGAGCTTACTTCTATCCCCTTTTTAAAAACTATACAGATTATGCTCAAGTTCTATTCCTATGGCAACTTTTCACTAGTCCTGCACTTTTGTTGTTTTTGAGTCTCTGGATAGCTTTATCCACCTCGGCTCTTGTTGGTTGTTTTGGGACTGATTTCTTGGAGGGTACGTTCTACTTTAGTTGACGTTGAGTAGTTCTTTGAAGAAATCTCCCCATTACATAAGGACCTCCTCTTTATTCTTTTGAAACACTTCCTTCGTAGCCTTCGTGTTTCTTTGGACGTTCTTTCTGATAAAGAAGATGTTTCTTGTCAACAACTTTTTCTTACTCCATGTCTCTCCAGCCCGAAGGTCTTTGAGGTTTCTGCTTCCCAAGAATCTCTCTGTGTTTCCCGCAGGTTTCGTTATTCGGGCTTAAGCGCTTCCAGTCGTGAAGTAACTAGGTCCCCATAATGTGTTCTGGTGTATTCCGTATTTAAAGCTTCTGTATTCAATTTATGTTGAGGGTTCTTAGTTTGTGGTCTTGCTGAGATTGTATAGAGTAAACGTGATCTCTAGCGATCGGAGTCAATATTTTGAAAGAGAGTATTACATACAATATACAATACCAATAGCGAAAAATTTAAAATTCTACAACATTGCCAGGAAAATTACTTACTTTACTTTCTTGCTGGAAACTTGGACTGATTCCAGCTAGCTATTAAACTTGTCTTTCAAAGACTTAAGAGCAGAATTCCTGGGTTGTTGAGTCCATCTTAACAACCGGTTAAAGCTGAAAAGACACTGGTTGGAACTATCTCTCTATATGCAATGTTATCGTTAATAGATGTGACTTCGGAACCCAGGTATATGAAATTTGTCCAACCCATGATGCTTGAGAGCATGTTCTTCTTATCGCCATTGACTATTTATTAAACAAAACTCGTCACCTTTTCGATCTCGAGGAAAACGCTCTGTTTGATAATCATATTGATATTTGAGACTTCGATGATCTCATAATAAATTCTAGGAGGATATTGAAATGAATTCGTCTTGTCGAAAACCTCTTACAGTCTTGAAATTGTTGGATATTACGTCTGCAGCGTTCACACATCTCAATGTATTTCCGAGCATCTTTTGGCTGAGTTTGATGAGTTTTGAAGGGATTCCAAATTGGTTGATAGGAGATGAGCTATCTCTAGTTGGTGTATTATACGCTTGGAACTAGACCGCATTAATAAGGACGAACAATTCAGGTGACACGTGGTTGTAAGTGTCTATCAGAAATTATGTGTGGTTGTAAATGTCTATCAGACATAATCGAACCAAGGATCTTGTAGGCAACAGAGAACAGGCTGATGACACTATAGTTCTTGCAATCTCTTCTATCTCATATGATGCAAACCTTTCATTCCATTGTCATGATTTCGCTAATCCAGATAGCGATTGTTTGTCAATACGCGGTGGAAGACTTCGTTAAAGGTAACATCTCCCATTGTTTGACAGTCTCTCATGAATTATTAAAGTTCCTCAAATCGTCAAAGTCCTTTTTTCCAATTTCACTTATCTAGATGTTCACACCACTTCAGCACATTACTTCCATATTTTATCAACATCAAGATCCCTAGGAAGGGTGATTTGATTTTTCCCTCGTATATCTGTCGAGTGGCTTCGGAGTTCTGATCTGTTATATCTACTCTGAGGGTGGGTTAGGTGTTTTGTAGACGATATACTATGGAGTATTCGTACTCTCACAAATTGTTTATCTCAAAGATCTTAAGAATGGCGTGTGTCGCAGATAACATTATCTATCTGCCTTTTGTAGATTTCATTATGGAGGTTCTAAGTTTGAGGTTCCATAAATTCTCGGTGCGGAAAATTATTTCTTCTGATAATCAAATGCAAAAAGTAAATCATCGCTAGAGCATTGAAGTCGCCGAGTACCAGTTTCATGTCGCATCAGAAAGTATATAGTCGCATATTATGCTGATGTTGTAGAAAAATATTCTGTCCAAGAATGCATAATATCTGTAGCTGTCACACAATATGAGCAGTGATTCCCTATTTGCCAAATTCATTATTATAAAATCTATGTTTGAATACCATCTAAACTTAAAAAATATCCCAAGAAAATTTATCAAGTGCTACTATACATCAGATTTTAGAATTTGCTTCGAAATTATTGCTTTTAATTTTTAGTGTGTTGTGCTTAGGTCAGTCCAGGTAATAACCATCAAACCCACAGCCCCTGTGGCTACTGTGTAGAAGAGCGAAAATAGAAAATATAGAGCTATAAAACTATAATTTTTCCATATATTTATTTCCTCCCACCATCAACAAACTCTAAAAATTTAATGGAAATAGTGCGTGAGATTAAGTACATCTGCATAGAAAACTTAGTTATATTTTTTATATTTTCTACAGCCATTTTTACTTACTGACTTTTTCCCTTTAATTTGCTTTCTTGAACCAAAAAGAAGTCAGTTACTTTACCTACCAGCTACCCACTACCTTTCTTTGTAGCCATAGTAATCATTTTAAATTGATTTCAATGGTTTATTTTTTACTGGAGTTTTATTGACCAGCTAGTTCTTATGTGTGGAGTGTTCTAAGTCCAGGGGCGGATCTCTGATATATGACTCAGATTGCTCACAATTTCAACTTTGAAAGGAAAGGATTTTTGTTTTTATTATTTTCTTGTCTGCAATTCTAATTTGTAAATTTATCACTTCAATAAATGGAAATAGTTACTTTAGGAATTAGAACAGTTTGTGTTCTTAATCTTTGATACTGGGCCTCACAAACTGTCTATTCTAAAATCAAATAAGTAGTCTGTGACCGAAAACGAAATTTAAATATATATATGTCTCTTATGAAAAGATCAGAATGAGAGCGAAAAAGAAACAAATATATTATATTTATATTTCTAGTCTTGACCCCCCCCCCTTTCTGCATTCCATGCAAAACTGAACTGACACTTTTTTCTTTTGGGTGTAGTATATACATTTGAAATATTTTATCAAAAGTCTTATACACATATTTCTTAAAGATATTTTCCTCAAATATTTCTCAATTAAAATTTCTGCAATCCATTTTAATTGAAATACCAAATATATTATAAACATTAAGTTAATCTTGAATATATAAAATATATTTTGAAAAGGATATTTTGAAGTGGTAAGAAGAAAATGTCCGCTCATGTGAAGTGAAAATTTTTCTGCCAGCTAAACAAAATGACTGGAAAACTGCATTCAATCCAATTTTAGTGCATTTTATCGAACGAAATGAGAAATGAAGGAAAACAATCTTGAAGGAAGCGCTTTGCTGCACACCTAGCGGTAAATATAGAAAACAAAAAATATATATATATATATAGAGAGAAAAAATCTATATAAAACTGAAAGAAATTGAAGTGAAAAAAGAATAATTGAATTTTCCATTATACTTTGCTCCTTTGGCAATACACTTACAACCACAAACTACAAGTAAAAACAACTAGTAATCATCTGATATACACCACACTACATTACATAGTAATATATACATTACATACATATATTATACAGGTATATATACTTTATAACTATACAATTACCCTTCATCGTTTGGCTCATAGTTAACTCTTCCGAATTTCTATTAAGGTGGTTCACAATGACAATCTGAAATTTACTTATTTCTAATTATTTTCATAAATTACGTTGATTACATTTGTAAATTACTTAACTAACTAGAAAATTCATTTCTTAATTCTAAAAATAGTCAAATACTTGTTATATTTTAAAAATGAAAGAATATTAAAATCCAATGTTAAGAAAGTTTATCTAAAAAAAATTTCGAAGCTTTTGGAGATGAAAGTATGTATTTAGGCGATGAAAGCTCTTAAATTTAAAACACTTTCAACATTTAAATTTGAACTTGTTTTCTAAAAAAAATTATAATTCATAAAAATGGTAAATGATAAAAATTCATAGTAAATAGCCCTTTCATCTATTCCTTTTTAGAGCAACATTTTCCAGTTGGTATTGCCGACCACGTTTACTAGGACTACCCATCTGTCACTGGGACCGCCACTGTCACCCACTGATTGGTTGGAGTAGACTCTTCTTGTTGGTAAATTTAACTCCGTTCTTTCCCGCCCATTCTATACGTCTTGCTCTGATCTTTTTAGCCACGTCTGGATGTTGGTAGAGCTGTTAGAGTTAATGGCTATAACGGGATCCTCCATCAATCTGGTTCTGTTAATGGAAAATATATTATTGTCCAAGGAAAATTTTACTTCCCCTCCATTGGCATTCTTTTTTTCTTTTTGCGTTCCATATTTGCAGTAGCAGTGGTGGGAAGCACTGTTGTGAAAAATTTTATTTTTGCCTGAAATAGTCCTTAAATTATACAAACTTTGATATTTTGACAACTAATTTCTTAAAAAGAAAAAAAAAATAAAGTTAGACCACTTTCATTCTCTGTAGTCATAGACAAAACAAGCTTCTGGTCATCGGAAAAGACTTGTATTGTGTCGAGCTTAACGTAAATTGCAGTAAGACGAAACTAATAACATCCTCAAGAAAACTATAAAGGGTCTCATCTGGGATCAAATTTCCACATCGTCTTAGTTTCATCTGATAATATGTGACTTATATTTCTTTGGTGTTTAATTCATAATTTATTTATTTAGAAATTAATTCTCCTGTCTGATAGAAAGAGTAGAAGTGGACATAATTTTAAGTGACACGAAATCTTCCGTGCAAAGGGTTGATCTTAACCCAAATCTCCCACAGTGAAGAGCAATGTAGAAACCCAGAGAATTACAGAAGACAACGTCGCCCACATGTGCCGGATAAAGTCACCTTATATGGCTTGCATGTTCTTCGCGGATAAAAATCCCAGAGATCTATAAAAGTATTTAGTTCGCAAAGGCAGACCTTGTAGAAGAAAATCTGGAAAACTGGAAGCAAGATTTATACAAAGAACAACATTCTAGTTAATATATTCTACTAGATAAATATATTCCAAAAATATATTCTAAAGAAAATGTTCAATTAGCCATCATTAGGATTACTTTCTTACTTTACTTTATTGCTCACAATTCTTCGGAAGGAACTAGCTAACAACAGTATATTCCTTAGATTTCATGGTTTCTAGCTGTTGATTTCCATGAAGGTATTATTAGTTCCTTGATGATGACATATGGTGATGACATATGGTTTTAGCCTCTCAGATATGATGAATGCAAAGATCTTATATGCAACATTAAGCAAGCTGACTCCTTTGTTAAGATCACTTCTATCCCCTTTTTTGAAAACTGGGCAGATTATGCTCAAGTTTCATTCCTGTGGCATCTCTTTGCTACTCCAGATTTTTGTTAGGATTTTATGGAATATCCCCCCCCCCCCCCCCCCCCCCCCCCCCCCCCCCCCCCCCCCCCCCCCCCCCCCCCCCCCCCCCCCCCCCCCCCCCCCCCCCCCCCCCCCCCCCCAAATTTAGTGATTTCATTGAGGGGACGTTCTTCCCATTGCCTCTTTATTCGCTATCAGATCATCGTTTTTTATAGCAGGATGTAGTTGTTGAAAATCCTTTCCGCTGACGGTTTAGGTTCTCGTAGAATTCCCTTGCCTGATTCCGATCTCCCATAAGTTCCAACATTTCAAAGTGGACTTTCTTGAATCTCCTTTTCTTTTGTCTAGCCAATTTCTCAACCTCCCTCCTTTTGTTTTAGATTTACACAAGGAGCAATTTTACATTACAGTTTATAATTCCACTTAAATATATCATCTATTATGTAATATTCTGTATTCTGGAATGACAATACCATATTATTATCTTCCTATTAAGCGAGAACTTCTATTTACAGACAATACGTTATACATGAAAGTAAAGTTCAATTTAAAGAAATATATTCGCTTAACCTTGACCCACCCTACTAAAAACTTCCGAATATACTTCGAAAAGCACTTCCACTTGTACGTTCTATTAAGTATATGTTCCATAGAAATATAATCTAGAAACTTTATACAGTCTTCGCTTGAAAAGAACTTGAGTCTGTTCGATTCCACTCAATAATTTATTGTTGTAAAATCAATTTTCAATTGCATAAACCCACAATTTGATTTCGTACTTTCGAAATGCTTTCCTTTATATGAGCTTCTATCGTCATCGTCATCGATGTCGACATAGACATCAAAATCGCACTCCCAGATTCAAATGGTTCCACAGTCGATTCAAAATATTTCGACAACTTATTTAACAAAATTCTAAAAAAATAAAAACCTTGTAAAACACGTAAAAATACTTAAAAACTATTGTGTGAAGAGCTGTTTATTGAGGGTTTTTCACTTTACCATGTTTTTTCTTACTTAAAATATAACACTTAAACTGTATTTTAAAACTATTTACTAACTTTTGGATTATCTTTTTTTATCTATTTACAGGGAATAATATAAAGCAAGTGCCTGCAATTTTGAATTGCATCTTAGCGAGGCAATTATGTTTCGAGGACCCATCATGTTCCGCCATACTAGAAATCATTCCCAGAGTCTGTGGTCCTATACCTGGTAAGTTGAATTCGTTTTGTTTCTTTTAGAATTAATATTTTTAGTGATTGGTAGCAATGAAGGTTTTATATATATGTAGAGTCAAGAATTTACTTTTTTGTTTATATTTTTTCTTCCAAAAAGCTGGTCATTAATACACTAATAAGGTCAACCGGAAGCCTGTTTGTAGAATATGATTTTCAAGGATGCAAATGACAAAAATTAATGTAACAAGAATAATATTTTTAAGGAGAATTTAACTAGAACTAGAAACGGATCCTAATGAAAATTGGAGATTTGACAATACTGATATTGATAAAGAGAGATTTTTAAATATAAATTTTTTCATATTTCAAAATTAGAATTTAAATTCAAGAATGGACTGTTTGTAAGTTACTTAATTTACACTAATTAACTAAATGATAAAAAATCGTTACTATTTACATAAATTACGTAAGTAGAAAAGGAAATATTTTGCTTTGTTGACAACCCACTTCCTTATTTCATGTCCAATTTATAATGTTCATAAAGAAAATGGGCGTAGTTTAGGCAGACATGAGCACTGTCTTTAAGTTACGCAATTTAGAGGTGTAGGTTAGATTAGGTCAGAAGATGTTGAAATATTTTCCTAGTCACATACTTAAGTAAGCCGGAAACTCCTGAGAATGATAATGATCCCTCATTATAATATCTAACCCACACTATTCTAAACTATTCTAACTTCCGAACTAACCTGATGGTATTAGTAGTCCTAATATCTACAAACTCCTGTGGATGTATAAAATATGCTCCCATAGCTTCTCTAATCTTCTTTGTGACAGAGCTGGACATTCACACATAATATGCTCAATATCTTGTAAGTCCTGGCAGTACATACCTTATCCTTTTAGTCATGTATCCTAATAGACAATGTCCTGTTAGGACTCCAACAGATAGTCTCGAAAACTTCTTATTACCCTGTAGAATTAAGTTAGGCGAAAGAGTTTTTCCGTTCTATTTATCGATAAATTGTTCCAAATTCTATTCCATTTTATTAAGATTTGATAATGTATTCGTCTCTTGAAGCACAGTTTTAATGAGTTAACACGAATGAATTCTTTTAACGATTCCTAGTGCTTTCAGGGCCGCTGAACTTACTTGTTACTCCTATCTGCACCAAGTTCTTCCTGGAATACTGAACAATCATCCAGAATAATAGCCTCTTTATAATTGAATTTTAATATAAACTGAACCCGTACCTTTGATGTCTTTAATCCATCAGTGAACAATTTCATACTCTTTCCAACTTGTAACGATGTAGTTTAACATCGTTAAACATTGTATTTAAATTGTCGCGCCAACGATTGTCTATAGGAACGCCGCTTAAAAAAGCTCGGTAACTAAGATATTTGGCCGAACAAGTGTTTATTTTTAAGTTAGTTTTAAGAATTTTTTGAAAAATGAATTAATTGTAATTTAGCAGCCGAGGCGTAAGGTCAGAAAATATCAGTGTTTAATTATTTTCTGTTTGNTTCTGAATATAATTATTTTGAGTGTTATTTTGGAAAGTAATTTTGTGATTTTTAAATTTTAGAACTGTAATTTGAAGATTTCGATATTTCAAAAAATTTTGTTTGACTTTGGAATTTTTCTATTACAAACAAAAATAAGGAAAAGAAACAAATATTTTAAAGTTTTCAGATTTAAATTATGTCCGTAAATAAAATGTTTCTATTGAATTCATATTATAAATATTTAATTCTAAATTTTTTCAAAATATTTTAACAAAAAATAGTAACATTATACAAAGTAAAGTTCTAGTCATAGGACATA
>HF691801.1:301-14200 GCA_000341915.2 Megaselia scalaris
TACGAATGTTTCTCTGGATGTATTTCTGATAGGCTATTTCGTTTTCTGATAGGCTATTTCGTTTTCGATGGATCTATTTCGTTTTCGATGCAGGTCTCAAAGTTTCTAGTGGTCACTGGAACTTTTAGTGCCCCTATATTGAACCTTTTATGTGGATTTACATATGGTGGTCGTTTCGATGCTATCCTACATCTTTCACGTGCGCCTAATAGATGATGGTCGGAGTTTATGTCTGCACCTCTCTTTGATCTCTTCAAGACATTTGAGGAGTGCTTTTCATAGCATAAAACATGGTATGATTCTCATGTCTCAGTAGATATTAAGACTACTAATATCTCAGTGAAATTGGGAAGGTATGTAGTTTAGAGTATAGTATGTTAGTGATGATTATGAGGGATTATAGACGATTCCTGTGTGTCTAGTGTAAAACTTCCTATTTAAATGTATTGAAGGGCAGGACAACATTTGTAGACTATCTGCAATCCAAAGACAAAACCAATAAACAAAGTTAATATAAATTCCTATATTTTAAATATATTTTGCAAACACAAAAAAAAAATGAAATTTTGAGAAAAAAAGTAAATTTTCTTTTTGAAAGACAGTAAATCAACAACAATAAATGTTAATTGTAAAAATAATTTGTAAATTTCCATTAAACAATTTCATCACATTGACAATTACCGAGCATTTCTATATAAACAACGCCTGCCGTGTGTCCTTTAAAATTATTCAAATTTACAAAACAGTTGATTTTCGAAATCTAAAAAGAAAAACATTGCAATTGAAATGAAAATGGGAAAATATATTTTTCAAAAAATAATAATGGAAAATTGTAGATATTTCCACCCCTTCAATTCATAAACAAATATTAATCAAGTCTAATCTGTCATTTAGAAAGTCACACGCGTGAGAATTGTCAACAAACTTTGTTGAAAGTTGAAGTTATTATAACTTTGTTGCTCTTATTCTTGTATTATTCCGTACTCTTGTTGAATGTTGATGGTAAAGAGGTTGTTGGTTGGTTGGTGATGTTGAATAATGCCAAAAGCAACCCCTTTGCGGTTATTATATTAGCAAGGACGACAAGACGCGGTGTGACACGGGGCACACATAATACTTATGTATTGTATATAAAAGATTGATAATCTTTAATGACTAAATTTTGTCATAATTTTTATTTTTAAAGGATTACAGTCTTTTTTTTTGTGTGTGAGAAGCTCAGTTTTCAGGATGTTCTCTTCCTGGATTGACTTTTAATGAAATGGGTGGGAATTATGGCTTAATTTATGACGGAAGGGATTTCTTTATAGTTTAATGATATTTAATTGCAATTGATTTATGAATTTTGAATTTAAAAGTGTTTTTAACTTTCATGTGTGAGCTTCAAATGTATTAAACAGAAAGTCGAAGTCGGTTTTTATTATAATTTATTTATCTTTTCTATGATGAAATATTTAGTATTTATTATTTATTTTTTTATTTTTTATTATTATTGGGGGGGGGGATTTTATATTATGGAATCAGCTTCAGAAACAGTCAGGTTTGTAACTTCCACCTTTTCAGACCGAGGTCCACTACAATACCAACTCCTCTCTATACATTTGTTTCGAAGGATTATTCCTCTTTAACACCTGTTGTTGTTAGAAGTAACTTCGGAAACCAAATATATGAAGTTCTTCA
Source organism: Megaselia scalaris (assembly GCA_000341915.2). Taxonomy (NCBI): domain Eukaryota; kingdom Metazoa; phylum Arthropoda; class Insecta; order Diptera; family Phoridae; genus Megaselia; species Megaselia scalaris. The sequence continues at coordinate 1,982 of HF691801.1, forward strand.
CGATCTCGATGTTATACCATTGTTGGTTTCTTGAAGATGTCATGCTTTTTTCAATGACCAGAAACTTGTCTATGACTACGGATAGTGGTTTGGATTTCATCTTCTTCAAATATTCTTCTCTTGTGCCGATAAAGTTAGGTAGCTTCCCTCATTTCCCTTTGTTTCCACTGGGACTCGGTTTTTAGGGGCCCAAAACTTGTTAATGTTTCGGGTTTCGGGTTGAGATATCAACTTTTTGGCAATTGCATGTTCAAAATGATGGACTTTCCCTGGTGTCTCAAAGGCCTCAATATTATACTTAAGTTTCCAAAATGTTGAAGGATCTCGCTTATAGCAGAGCACGTGGGCAATTTGATTTTTAGTCCCGTTGTCAAGTGATATCCATGTATGCTTATGGTTTCGCTTAGAGGTTTGCGACTCCTAACTCAAGGCATCTATAATAAATGTCGCATTTATCTTCTAATTCAATTTATCTAGTCCATCTAATCTCTTGGGAGTAATGTCAGCTTTATGTTCACTGATGGCTCTCCTAACATCTAGTACGGCTGAGTGTAGCCAAGTCTATAGGATTAAGTGCAGACGCCTTTCACCCATTTGTAGACCGACCCAAATTAATCCACCAGACTTGGTGACCTGATCTTTTATGGGGGTTGCTCCAAGTAAAAGAGGAAACCGAGTGAAGGTGTGGGTTGGGCATGAAAAAGTAGAGCTGATTTCATCTGTATTCTAATAATTCAAATAACTCTTACACGATTCTCAGATTTTGTAAATGGACTGGATGATTCTGAGTGGATTCCCAGTCCTAAATTTTCAAGTTAACTAAAACTGAATCGACGGGAGAATGTTTCTGTTAACTGGATGATTGGGGTAATGATTCTTTGGATTCTTTGATTCAGTGAAAGACTGGATGGTAACAAATGTTTTGAGATTGTTGGACTGAAAAACTATTGGTATGAGATTGTTGGTGATTATTTTTAAAGACTGGTTGGATTCTTTAAAGAATGGATAATTCTCAATGGATTTTCAAGAGATTGGGTGGATTTTTATTGGAACACTGGAAATATATTTTTTTATTGGAAGTTCTCGTTATTTGGAACTGGGAATTTCATATGATACTGGATGGGGTGGAAGATATTTGTACACAGATTGGATAATATCACTAATATCTTCAGTATCTTACATATCATCACAGGGATGGACCCTGTCTGTAATTTACGTAATTTACACACATATTTTTTGAACAGAATTCCAAGTCCTACATACCAAAAATGTCATCTCTACCAATTTCAAAAATAAAATATCTCTCAAAATTTCTAAAAACTTACATCTTTCCATACAAAAAACTAATCTAATTGAAATAGTTGAATAAATATAAAAGTTAATTGAAACATTTTTCAATTTAATTCCATTTCATTCCAACCCCATCGACAAATAAATAAAAAACACATCACATTTTCCACATATTATATGTCTGTATGTATGACCCAGCGTTGGTCCTGGTCCTGGGAACTGGAAACCAGAAACGGCAACGAAAAACAATTTTTTTGCAATAAAAAAAAAAGTCCTTGGGACAATCAACAACAGTCCAGGAAGCTCTACAAATATACACAAGTTTTCAACTTTTTCCTCTTTGAGTATTTACAAACAACTCGAAATGTCATCTTGAAATTGTAATTTTCATCTTTTTGCACAACATGTCGGAAACTACAACAAAAAAATATAAAAAACTCACATTCAGTTGTAATTAATTAACAAATTAATGAATGAAATGTAAATATAAATATTTTATAAGTAAAATATATATTTTCCATCATCCTTGTATAAAATAACAAAATTCTGAGTGATGTTTTCCATCTTAATTAAATAAACCTTTTTTAATTAAAATGTACTGGCGGCGGTTCATCCTCCTTTTTTTTCCTTGAATTTTATAAATTTACAATTCGTCCTTTGCTTCCTTGGGAACATTAGATAGCTGTATCTGTGAGATTGTGTTTCCTGTGTCTAGATCCGCGTGTTTTCCACTGATAGGGCTTTATCTTAAGGGATCAATCTTGTGCTTGACAACTCATTTTTTTCCATCCATCCATTCATTTTTCCTGTCCAAGATATTTACAATATTCGCTACGTTTTTGATTTAGCATAAATCAAGGGGAAGCAGAATTTTTGATGTTACAGACACTATCCTGAGCATTACTTACGAATGTTTCAGTTTTTTTGAAAAATTATTATTTTTAACTTCAAAAGTTATATTTATTATGAAATTTTATAAAATTAGTACGTAAGATATTAAGTTATATAATAAATGAATTATATTGGACTTTCATCTTTCCAGTTGGTAATTCTGAGTTTCTTCGAGGACTCGTGAGATTTCTAGGACTCGTGAGATTTTCACGAATACTTAACCAGGAAAACTGAAGAAATCTTTCAGAGACGAGCAACAATATAAAGACTATTACACCAGAAATAGGAAGAATCAATTTTATTAGGGAGCGTCTATATCTCAAGAGAAGTGGAAATCAGGAACATGAATAATCCTTACCATCTAACATATTGGTGGTTACCAATGATTTTCTAAATTACGTCAAGATCATTATACCCTTAGTGAACACTAATAGTTGGAAAAGAATTAAAAGTTTTTCCTCCTACACTGCTCCTAGTGTTCGAGTCGTAATTTTATGAGCTTTCCTGGTATGCAGAAAAGGTTCATTGCTTTGTATAGCTCATCTATTGTAGGAGTGTCTTACGCTTGCTTGGAATCAATATGATGATATGCGATTTGCGGTTTTAACAGGTCTCACTTAATGGATGTAAGTTTCTTATATACCAAAGTGAGAAGGCTAGTTCCTCAGTTCACTCATGATGGATGCTAGGGTGTTATATGCGAAAATAAGAAGCTTAGTTTTTCTGTAGTTATTGCACCATGTCAATTCCTCAATTATTTGTTCTTCCATTCATATTTTGGTCACAAGTCGGTGGCTGCTTCTAGCAGGAATTCCATTCATTGGATCGTTTAATCCACCTCTGATGATATATTTGGAAGGATATCTTCTGTGTTCATGAATGTCTCTGAAGATTCACTTCCATAAGTGGTTATTCTGATTTCATTGCCATTTAGCTTAAGTGTGTTATTGGGGAGAATAACAACTTCACAGAATGCTCTTGATTTTTGTTGCACAAATTTACGGACGTAAATTACATGTAAATGAAGTAATTAACTAAATACTTAATTTTGCCAATCCATGGTTTTCTTTCTCTCGACAACGGCTTTATCATACTCCTTATCCACATTGTCTTGACAGTGGTTACATATCGAGTACCTCGGTGGCAGTTGTTATACTACCACTATACAGTGATTTCAGCATGTATCTATGTTGCTTTCGAAAGGCATTGTGTTGAATTTGCGTTACGTTGTTATTTTGCCTTTTTGAAGATATTCTGAAACGCACTCGTGCTCTTTAATAGGCTTCCAACGACTGATACAAATTCGTGTTTTGCCTCTAACAGAAGAGCCTACTCCAAACTCACGTCTAATTGAGCAGCTTATCTTGTAATACATGGTTGCAGGGATGTGCACAGCATGTAATTTACGAAATTTACAAGTGTAATTTACACATAAATTACATAGGTAATTAATACCTTTAGTACAAAATATCAGTTCTTTACATAAATTTCTTAATTTACGGACGTAAATTACATGTAAATTACGTTAATTACTTACGTAAACGTAAACGTTAAATACTTCACTTTGCCCATTCATGCATGATTGTACTTTGTTTCATTCTTCGTGATCCGTTTCCATTTTTCATAGTCGATATACTTTTCTGAAGAGGTGACTTGCTACCACTTATGACGTGTCCGGCAGGAGAACCATAGACTTCCGAATATTTTCGCTTATACTTAATCATAAAACAATTCTAGTAGGAAAATCCATTAAGTATTGAAATACTTTTGAATGTTTTTAGAACTCCGTGACTATCTGATCTCATTCATATTCGTTTACATTCCATTTCCAGAGCCTTACTTAAATAAAAAGCTTTGTAAAAGGCTGTGATTGTGCATTGCAAGACTGAACAATCATTCGATACTTCAAAAACTAGGGACAGTTCTAGAATAGTTTCTAAACTTTCAGTAGTAATTTATCGAAGTGATCTAAAATGTTTCCCTGAACTTCCGTTTAATAAATTTCAAGGAAGAGTTCATGAGAATTGTTTTAAGGCTAAAAATCTTCCAGTTCAGATTTGGTTCAAGTAACACTCCAAGATATAGATTAACGCAATTAACAATTATAATTAAATTTTTTAGCATAAAATTAATTTGTTTTAAAAGTATCCATTATATGTCTGATATATATGATAAATTCTACTAGAATGTACTACATTAAGTCGTAAGGCAATTCTCATGAATTATATGGTTGATAAATGCATGTTGCGAATATATCTAAATATAATTGCAAGTCATATTTTTGAATTTTCTATTACAATACTAGAAAATAATTAGTTTTAAACTTTTGTTAATAATAGGCTATGCTTTTGTTCTTGTATCATACGTATATTAACTATTTAAATTTATCAAAATAGATTATGTTTTCTATGTTTCTTATAGCAATCTTGAGAAGAAGATAAAGAATCTGCATATGTGTCGCATTCACAGAACTCTTTGATAGTTTAGATTAGCTAAAACATTCTCGTAATTAACCCATTCAGTTAACTTCGTCATACTTTTTTTAAGTCACCAAAACTTTAATTTTCGTCATACTTTTTTAATAATCGTCATACTTTTGAATAAAAAATCACCAAAAAGGAGTCACCAATATTGAAAACAACATATCATATTTATTTTTAAATTCGTCACACTTTATTCTGTACTATCGTCATACTTTTGTTTATAATTGTAGTACTTTTTGTAGGAGTGCTCTATATAGAGTTATTTCCTGTGAAAGAGGTGTGTTCTACCCCTTTGGAGGGAACGCAGCAACCGTAAACTTGGCCTGTAATGCAGGAGTTGTTTTTTTCAGCGCGAAGCGGAGCCAATATAGAATCCTTTCATTTGACAGCACGTTACTTTTAAGTCTAGTTAATTCTTATTAAAAGAAAGTAATTTATTAAGTATTACTATTATATTAAAAGAAAGTAATTTATTAAGTATTACTATTATAATAAAAGTATGACTATTTGTAATTAATTACAATCTGTTTAAATTTTTTTTAAAGTATGACTAATTTTGGGGGGGGGGGGGGGGGGGGGGGGGGGGGGGGGGGGGGGGGGGGGGGGGGGGGCAATAGTATTACTATTATAAATTATTGGGTGATTATCACTTTTTTGTTTTGGTGACTTTAATACAAACTGGTTTATTAAAAAAAGAACCATGACGAAGTCTTTTTTGTTTGGTTAAAATATTATCGTCGCCGAAAACAACGTAAATGTCACCTATTTAATAGCTTCATCATACTTTTGAAGTAACCAAATCATCCATTTTCATCATACATTTGAATAAAAAAATCAACTTCCTGTGGGACAAAGTGGGAGCCTTTTTAATATGACGATTTCGTTCAAAATGGTGATGATTATGTATTTTTTGGCGACGGAAATTTTTAAGCCTTTTTTTGTCGACAAATTTTGGTATAACGAATAATTATTTTTGGAGGACAAAAGTTTTATTTTGTGTTGTTTTTCATTAAAAAAATATGACGACATTGAATTTTTAATATAACGATTTCGTTCAAAATGGTAATAATTTCGACGATTACGGTGATGCAATTGTCTGTTTTGGCGACGGAAATTCTGAAGCTGTTTAGATTGTTTTCCCCGATCATATTGAAATCCTCCGTATATCTTCCAAAGCGAGTCTGGACATTACTTAATTTGTAAAGGTATTTAAGAGCATGTCTTAATAAAAACATCTTCCAACTAAATGAAACATTCATTATTCACATATCTTCCGAAATTACAGACAAACATCCACCGCGTTATTTTGGAAAATTTCCAAAAAGGTTATGTTCAGGATTAGTAAATTGTAAAAACGCGACAAGCAAGATGATGTCCCTTTTTGTAATTCATTTTTATTCAATTAGGACCTTTTTAGCAGAAAAAAGATTCAAGACATAAAACTCCAAATTAAAATAAATGTGGTTGATAATTTTTCGAAAATAATGAAAAAGTGGCTGTTTTTGGGATGAAATGACATAATTCGGCTGCTGCTTTCTGCTAAATATCCCAGGGGCGTTTTCACACTGTCAACCCTTTTCCCTCTTCACTTTTTTGTCCCAAAAATACCCGCCGCTAACTGTTTATATTGATTTGTCAAGTGAAAAAAAGGACGAAACAAAAAATGGTCGACCGTTTTAATCCTTTTTTACTTTTCTTTCTTTATTAATGAAATATTTAGCTAAACAATGCATTAAAATAATAAAATAGGTCCTCCTTTTTCGTTTTAAATCTAATTGAAATTAATCGGTTTATGCTTAGGGTTATTCTAATATTTAGTATAATGATTTTATTTTTAACTGTGATTTTAAACATAATCATTTAATTATAAAGTTAGAGTTTAATATTGGAAAAATTAAATTAAATATTGAAAATATTAGAGGAAGATATTGGAGATACTGAGAACATTGAAGATATGGAAATTTTATTATGTAAGATATGAAATACGTAGATATCTAATGCTAGGGACGATCTCATACCAGAAGTTAAATGCATATTCGCATCTAGATATGGGAGCATATGGAACTTACATTTGTATGTTGTGATAAGAATGAGATACAAAAACTTCGCAGAATCAGATAATTTTGTATTAGTTTCTTGCAGTTTTGGTGTGACAGTAACATTACAGTTACAAAAAGTTACATAAGCAGAAACAGTAACAGAAACAGTGACTATGATAGTAACTGTGACAGCGATAGTGACTGTGATAGTTACTGTGACAGTGATATTGACGGTGCTGAAATGGTGATTATATTTCTAATTCATATGAGATTACATGAGGCTGTAAATGCTCGTCTTGTAGCAGCTTACTTCCGATTATCAATATTGCTTGCATTCTAAGGAGCTGTAGTAATTTAATTCTCTGTTTGAGTTCGTCCCATGTAGAAACTTCCGTCTTATAGACAAATGATTTACAAACGCCCCATAGATAAAAATCTAAGGGAGTAAGATCGGATGAACGTGAGCACCACAACAGGGGATATTTCTCGTCGAGAAAATCTCTGACACCCCTACCGTCCATTGTGAACATACATTCGTCCGTCAAAAGAATTTTTTTAGAGTATTGTCTCTATCGTCCAATTCTTGAAAATTGTAATCTTAGCGGGTAATCTCCAGGAAATTGATTTTGAACAGCTTGGTAGTGTCAGTCGTAATAACCTTCTTGCCTTAAATAATCGTTAACCGTGCTTTTAGTAATCCCTTCTTGTTTTTCGATTTATTTCACGACAGCTCACAGTTGGATTGAGCTAAACCAACTCCAACACTTTGTCGCGACTTCTAAATTTCCTTGTCTTTCTCTCCTGATATTGAAGTTCCCATTTTAAGTTCACCTTAGCACAGCCTGGAGAATTGTCCTTCCGCTAGGGTGTCTTCTATCGAGAAACCTGTTAGCGTACAATCTAGCAGCCTCATTCCCATTCTTATGGGCCTCCCTGTACACTGCTAACACCTCCATATATTCCCTGATAAATATAGCAATGGCTTCTAAGACCAAGGAAAATTACTGTTTATCAATGTCAATTCTGAACTCTTGACTTTTTGGAATATCGAATAAAACACCTTCTTAAATGCAACTGTTTGAGAATGTCCATCTAAAGCCGCGAAAATTAGTAAAATGGCGTCTTTTTGCGATATCATATTGAAGAACAGAGTTTTTCAAGGTATCCTGAATCGCGGACTTACATTGTGAAGAAAAACATACTAAGTAACATTTTCTAAGAATATCTAGAACATGTTAAATAAAAACAGCTTTCCTTTTGAAATTTCATTTAATTAAAATTTGGAATTTGGTTCATTAAAGAGTTTCTATAAATGTCTAGGATTCCAACAATAAAATTATTGCCACAACAATAGAGTTTCCACAAATATAAAAGTTTTTTTTAGAACAAAAGTTGTTCTCCGTGACCTACTTAGTCACCTCACGCCCGCTAGTCATCCTATCACAAGACACCCTGTATATCTGAATGGTTCTTTTGGAGTTAAACTGCTTTCGGGATCAATATATTAGTGATCTTAAAGAGGAATTCTCATTCTATTTTTTTTAGAACAATAGTTTGACATTATCAGATACAGTGTTGCATCCCAACCTTTCCAATTTCCAGACCATGGGAATACAAACGTAGGTACTGGTCCTTTATTATTAATATGGGTATGTTCAATAATGAATTCAAGGAGAGGTTAACCCTCTTTCGTTTGTCTCATTGTTACCTCATTGCATGGACTTATCGTTTCTATTACAGCCAATGAGTAATCCATCTTTCTATTTCTTATCAAGTTCTTAACAGCCACCGGAGTGACTGGGGGCCAATATAATTTTGTACCATACAAATTAGAAGATTATCACAACCCTCTTCACAGTGTTTCTGATGTACCTATAAATACCTGAGATTCGAAATAGGTTTAAAAGACCAGAGATTGGACTTATCCATTATTGACACGGCTTTTTGTGTCTATGATATTGTCGATTTCTAGCTCTCTTAGAGGGACTATTTTAAAATTAGGAGGTTGTGGAAGATCTACCAAATATCTAAGCAGGATATTGACACCACTCCAAACTTTAGTAACAGTTACTATGATTTCTAAAATGTACAATCTTGCATGTCGAAGTAAAGCATTATTTTGAAGATTTCAAGACAATATGTCTGTACTTTGCATAATTTACAAGTAAATTACAGTTAAATTGTGTAGTTTGCACAAAATACAATTAACGATTCTCATCAATTACAGACTACAACGAACAATTTCTTCAAAATTTCTAAAGTTGATCTAGGAATATTAGTCAATAAAACTTTGCTACAAATCTTTAAAAATAAAATCAAAATCTTTACACAATACAAAAACAAATTCACCCCAACAAACAACAAAATTACCCCATTCAATAGAAATATTTTCTTCATGTGACACATTTTATACGAGACCGTAAATAATATGTTCCTTAAAGTAGTTAAGAGAAAATAGCCAGAAATGTCTTACAACTCCACGAAATTAATTATTTATTAATGAAAACACTCTGTTTCATTAGCAGAATTGCTTGAAATTCTCTGAATAACCCTTCATCATGACACCATTTCAATTTCAATTTCTAGGATTTCTCAAACAATGAGCTGAGCAACCCCTTCCATTCTCCCATTCCAGGATTGTTCATTTCATGTTCACGTTTCACAATACACAATTCCACCCATATTACACTACGAATTGTAATTGTTACTTTATATTGTGTATATATATGGTGTTATTTAACAGCGGTGCCTTTCTCCAAGACCTTATACTTAAAAAGTAATTTTGACAAGAACACGGAGTATTTTATGGTAATGCTAAATTTTATTCCTTTTTTCAGTTCAACTTTTCCTTATACTTTGAGATACAATTGTTAAAAATCACTGTTAATATTAAGTGTTATGTGTATACTCAAAGTGTTGGTGTATACACAGAAAAGTAACATAATATCAAAAGAGCAAGGACAAACATTTGTGTTAACCCTCCAAAAAAGTAAGAATCCTTTCTCCTTTCCTCGCACTTTCAAAATAACAAGCTTTCTCAATTGCTACTTCTATTGTCTTGTCAGCGGGGAAACAAGAATAGGCTGAGCGATGAAATTCACTGCAAATATGGCACTGCGAGGTATTTTAAGAGATTTAGTACACCTTTTGGAAGGAAATACAACTTTTGTGGTTTTTCAAGAATAAAGATCAGGTATATATGCTTATAAAGAAAGGAAGTAATTGTCCAGTAGGCACCACATTTTCAGCGATTACCAACTTTCAATTATATTCCGCTTGAAATTTCCATACTTCAATACTTCTCTAGTATCTTTTTTCTTAGCATCTGTCCATCCATACGAGCTCTATGTGTGTCCAATCCATTGAAAGCGTTGAAGTTCTCATACAACACTTGGTTGTAACAGTTTTTGGCTGTACTTTATAATTCATTCATTGTTCGTAGCTAACAGCTAGTAGCTCCTCGTCATCCTGTATTTAATAACCCAGCTTTCGATTTTGTAAAGTAGAGCCAGCATTATTAGCTGTTGCTTGAGTATGACCTTTATTTTTGAGCATAATTCTTCGTTTGACTCGACAGCTATGTTGTCATCCAACCTATCCTTGCTTCTATTCTATCTTCTATTCCTTGCTTAAATGAAATTGCTCATAAACTCAAAATCGTAGTATCGTAGTATGCAATTCGTATTTAGTAAATTACTTACATAATTTATAGAAGTAAATTTCGTAATTTACATAAATAATTGATGCTTTGTACTGATGGAGTTAATTTCCTACGTAATTTACGTGTAAATTTCACTTGTAAATTACGTAAATAACAGACAGTGCCCATCCTTGTCTGTAGTGACTTTTCTAGCATTAAACCGCATTGGTATGAGTCAATGATAATGGAAGCAAGGATGTTGTAGGCAATATTGCGCAGTCTTATGCCTCTATAGTTGGAACAAGCAAATAATACTGGTGTTAAAAAGATCTTGTAGGAGATATTATACAGGATTATGCCTCTATAATTAGAACAAGCTCTTCTATCATATTTGTTTGTGGATCGGCAAATAATACTAGTGTTCCACTCATTAGGCATCTCTTCCTCCATCCAAATTTTGTTAAGCAGGATGCTCGAGTCTGCAGGGATGCCATCTGAAGACAGGTTTTAGTTGTTCTCCACTATTTGGAGGGCGGTATTCTCTCGATATTTTGGGAGGTGGAGCATCTGATGTGTTGTTGATGAGCGAGTATTAACATTGAGGAGTGATTCTGTTGTCGCTACCATAAAGAACTCTTTACATCGAGAAGAGGAAATAGGTACATAGCCTTTACGCTGTTTGTTGACATGTTTATAAAATCTTAACACCTGATCATTCTCCTTCAAGATCTCCAAGTCTTTTATGCTCTCTCTTAAATCAAAACATTTTTCTTCCTAGATAACTTTGAGGCCTCATTCCCATTCGTTCAACGGCAGATATCTTCTCATTATCAGCTATGTACTCTTCGAAATTTTGAGTAATTTTTAATGGGTTTGCTTGTGGAATTTGGTCGTGTAATGAATGTACTGGTCCCCATTCACCAATAAGAGCCAAGGTGGATAAAAGGAATAGAAGTGAGTTTAAAAACTACAGAGGAATCAGCTTGTATAATGTTGCATATAAGATCCTTGCATCCATCATATCTGAGAGACTAAAGCCATATGCATTGCATCATCAGCATTGTTGGCTGCATTGATAGGGGTTTAATGCTTGGAAAATCTACCACCGACCAACTTTTCACACTCAGACGGATCCTTGAAAAAACCCAAGAAAAACAAATTTCCACTTACCACCTCTTCTTCGTTTTTCGGCAGGCGAATGACACTCCAAATAGAGATGAACTCTAATGAATCATTTTGGAATACCATCAAAATTCAGCAATATGAGCAAAACAAGACACTTGGAGTTGTGTAAAAGCTGCAGGAGGATTCCGCACAAGGAGATGCGCTGCCGTATAGCTTCTTCAACATCTTACTGGAAATGATCGTGAGAGCAGCTGATATTGACACCAAAAACATGATCACCAATAAATCCACACAAATACTGGGCTATGCGTGTCGTCTGCAACACCATCAAGCGTAGCATCAGTGTTTCAGAGACCTTAAAAAGAAGCTAAATCGAGGGATTGAGGGTGAACGCAGATAAGACCATGAGTATGATATCAAGTCGGATATAAAGTCATCACGAATCATTGGGCCAAATATTCTCCATTGGAGACTATGATTTCGAGGTGGTGAAGGGCTTCATTAAGAGAACTGCTCGGAAGTAGATGATTGGTTAGCCTGATCAGGCTACTACGATCTGAGTAGTTGTCCCGCAAAACCAAAGTTAGACTATACCACCAGCTGATACTGCCTGTATTAACTCTAACATCGCCGATGTTAAGTTGCTATCGGTATATGAAAGAAGGGGTGCTACGGCTGTATGCATCAATAGAGAATGGCAGATCAGGTATAACCGAGAACTGTACGAGCTATATAACCATCCAGATAGGGG
>HF691811.1:2660-20970 GCA_000341915.2 Megaselia scalaris
GGGGGTACATCTTTTTTTATATTTCAAGACAGAAATGTTCTTAGTGGTAGGTGGGCATAAGATAAGTGAAAAGTCTATCATAGAGAAAAACCTTCGCAGAAGAACATTCATAGGGGTAGCGCACCCTCTTTTTTTATGAATTCGTTTTCTTGTGGTATGCATGATGACATTAATGATAGAAAATTTTTTAGAATGAATCTGTCGGATGAGCTGTGGAAAACTAATAATCCATATATAGCTTGAGAGCTACCGACAATAATTAAGCACACTAGTCAAGTCAACTTTCTAAGCAAAAATTTTTTAAGTCTTTCATATTTACATATGTAGGAAATTCTATAAAGTCAACCCATCTCCTCATATATAGTCAAAGCTAAACCTAGTCAAGTCATTTATTCAACTGCGGTTTACATCATCAAGACCTGTACACACAGAAATGTAAAAGAAGGGTATAGTGTAGGTCTTTTAAATTCTATGCAACAAAATAAAATCCTTTTACACACGGAAACGAAACACTATCTCTGTGCTTCCTTGCAACATACATTTATACTATAAAAGACTGTAAAGTAAGTCCGTTCCAAAAAAAAAGAGTACAGTATAGAAACGAGTAGACAAGTTCTAAGCTAGTAAAAGATTGTATGGAGCGACTAAAGGGAATTTAAAGTAAATGAAATGGACACGGTAAAAAGGAAACATAGAACATATAAAAGATATAGAACTAGCTTTAGTCATAGGAATGACTTTGGCTTTTGTAGATTTATAAGTTAATCTGTTTAGTGTTTCTTTTGGTTTTTTGTTCTCTTGTGTTTTACTATCCTTTTTCTTGATTTTAATGGATTTAAATAATAAAATAAAATGGGACCCTAAATTAATTTAACTAATTTTTAAGTTGTTCCGGGACTCAACGGATTTGGAAGGTGACTTTTTTTTTAATTCTATTTAAAAATGTTGTAATTCTAAATTTAATTACTTTAAATTTAAAGTATTAAATTTATTTCTAAAAAGTTTGCCAATATTTTGAGGTTAAAAACAATTTCGGTTGACATTGACTTGAATTCAAAGCATTACAGCTGGTCAAGGTGAATTTAAAACATATGATGGCTAGGAACACCTGATGTATATTAATTCCAAACATTAAAAACACCAGAAAATGTAGGAAAATGTTTTTTATTTCAAAAAGTGCGCCTCTATTTTGTGGTGAATATTGAAAATACAATTGTGGATTTAAACAGCTGATGGTAATTGAAGATTATAGTTCAATGAGAATTTTATTCAAATAATCTCGCCATATCAACAATATCGAAATATAAAATAGTTACTCTGAGTTGAATTCAAAGTATATGATAGTTCTTAACAACTGGTAAAGGTGAATTTAAAACATATGATGCCTAGGAATAGCTGATCCCATGTTTATTTAAAAATGTTAAAATAAAAATAAATAATTAATTTTAAAATTAATTACTTTAAAATTAAAGTATGAATTTAATGTTTAAAAAGTTCACCTCTATTTCGAGGTGAATTCGGAACATATGGTGTTGGCTTTAAACAGCTGATGATAGTTGAATGTTATATTTTAATTATAATTTACTTCAATTAATCTTGATTATACAATATTGATAAGTTTGCCGACTTTATACATATAATGGCTTTATACAGCTGATGGTCGAGGTGAATAAAAAAAGCTGATCCAAAAAAATATTAACAGCTGATCCAATGAAAGTATTAATTTAATTTTTAAAAAATGCACCTCTATTTCGAGGTGAGTTTTAAACATATGGTGGTGGCTTTAAACAGCTGATGATAGTTGAATGTTATAATTAAATTATAATTTACTTGATCATACAATATCGATAAGTTTGCCGACTATATAATTATGATTGCTTTGGACAGCTGATGGTCGAGGTGAATAAAAACAGCTGATCTAAAAAAAAAACTTCTAAGGCTATAGACAAATAGATTCAGCTTTAAGTATATGAAATTTCTTCTATTTAAATCAATGTGAAGACTATTTCTATAAACTGTAGAACTTTCGAGACGACAGCATTATCAAGAGTCTGGAGCTGAATCCTGAATTTCAATTACCTCCATGTAACATACGATTCCCTAAACAACACCTACAGCTAAAATAAACTTTTTTAAAATATTCTTCTCATCAAGTTCACTTCATAAACCTGTGAAGCGCAACAACTTTGCTTTACTTGATATCTCGTCGAGTTTACCTTCTTCCACATCAAAGCAACCTAATAAACTATCTTTATAATATTTCCAAGCTATTAGTCTTCATTTAATCCCGTGTATGAAATAAGAGCATAGTACCGAAAACAATTTTCAACAACTTAAACACGTTTAAAATATCTATCTCTACCACACTAAAATGTGAAATGTGTTGACTAAATGAAGAACGAGAAGCGCTGAACAAGAAGAAGAATCTTGCTGAACATATTATATTGCTTCACTTAGGATCAACATATTAAAATTGATGATAAGTTAATTTCGTTGGAAACAGAAAAAGTTTGTTAAACTAATTTGTATCTCTCCTTCTTTACTTTCAGTATATATGGGAGTTTTATAAAATTTGTAGCAAAATGCACAGAAGAAAAGTTTCATCAGTATTTAATGCCCGTCCGTAATCGCAGTATTAGTTCATATAACATGGCAAAATTGGAAATTTTTTGTATACCTGTACTTTTTAGACCATTTAAATGGTCCTTCTATGCGGGTTTGATGAATATTTACAGCGCAAACCTTCTCCATATAAATTTCAAAATCAATACAATAGGCTTCCGAAAATGGTCCTTCTATAGGTGTTGTATTAAACATCAGGTTGTGGATCTTGGAAACAATCAGAAAATTTTCACAGAGCTCTATTGTTATAACCTATGAAGAAGGTCCTTAAATTAATTCATCATGGCCTACCAAATCAGTACAAAAGCTGGACTTGTAGTAAAAACAGAAGTTTTAAAGCAGAAATGAATGTAGGCCTGGGAAATGGTCCTTCAAGCCGGGCTCAGAGATATATAAAATAACAGAAGAAAAGGCCCTTCTACCGAGTCTTAAAGAAATATTAATATGATAAATATGAAACTAAATTTTTCTGAATGTACATTTTTTGTGTGTATTCAAAATTTGTACATACCATGACTTTAGAAATGACGACATGTAATTCGAGGCAACATATTATAAGGATAACATCGATCACATATGTGTGTATACACCCATCCTTATAGTTCATTTGCATTGAAACTATATATAGTTTGGGAATGTGTGTTGTTTAGCAAAAAAGCTAACAGAAGCGAGAGAAAAAAGAGAGTATGAAGTTGATGTTTGTTTTTAATACTTTATGAAAACTAACGAAATATACTTTTTTGTTTCATGAACAGAACACATCTGAAACTACAAAGTTGTAATACTTTTCTACTTGAAATTAGTTTTAAATAATTTCATTGAAGAAGAGAGTACTTCAACTTTTAGAAGTGTGATTTTTTAAAGGTGAATATTTTATTTAAAAATTGCTCGGCTAGAAGGACCATTTTTATATTTTTTTAATTTAAAATATCAGATTTTTGTAAAATTAAAGACGAAGGACCTTTTTTAGTTAGTAATTACAGAAAACATTTATATAAAAATTGTAGATAAATGCAAATATTCATATTCTGAAACATAAATGCTCGGCTAGAAGGGCCATTTCAAATATTAAAAATATTATATTTGTGTACAATAAAGTCGAACACATATTTTTACAAATAAATATTAAGAAGCATTAGCTTGAAGAGTGTAATCTTCCGAAAATAATTGAGTATTGCTGCTTTTAAACATAAAAGCTCGGCTGGAAGGGCCATTTTTTTTAATTATTAGAAAGTACGATTACGATTTCATATATTTGTATCTATAATCATAGCAGTACCACATTTTCCATTTAAACAATGATATACATATAAAATGGAAGCCGAAGAACCATAGAATCCTTCTCTAAGGAACCTCTTTTCCTTTTGTTATGCAAAAATTAATGACAAGAGCTAATTACGATAATATTTCAACGTTGTGCACAGCTCTTCAAAAAATCAGTTTCTCCCCAAAAACAATTCAATTACCCCCAAGTTTTTACAAGCATAAAACTAAATCATGTTACGAGAAATAAGCGTTTTCCATGCATGAAAAGAAAGAAAAATAACTAAAAACACCTGAAAGTGATGACGGTAATCATGATAAGATGGTAGTGCAGAGCAGCAGTAGTAGCAGCAGCATAGTATAGAAGTAGAAGCGTTGAAAATAATTTTAATTAATGAAGAAAAATTGTAAGAAAATTATAAAGTGGAAAAAAGAGGATATGAATTGGAGCCCTAAAAGGCAACGTTGCTGAACTTCAGCTCAGTTTATTTCAGTTCATATTTATGCATATGCTTCTGAACAACATAAACCATTTACCACAGAGCATGAGAAGAGATGGAAAATCAGAAACAACTAGTTTCATTTCTGTGTATTCATGGTCTTCTCTGTAATGATTTATTGCCACTAGTGTGAAATTTCACTCGGTTTTCTATGTTTTGTGTGCTGATTTTTTGTTTTCAGTTTTTGCAGCTTTCGTTCTGTTTTGGATTTTTTGTTGGACACTTTCAAAAATTTCGATTTCAACTTGAAAGATATCTGTAAATTATGAATTGCAAAATTCCAGTATTGCCCTGTTGAACGAAAATTAGCAGTGTTCCCATGCCAAACGGAAAAAAATAGGAGAAGAAATATTTGATGTTAAAATTCTTCTAGTTTCTTGTTTGAAACTGAAATATTTTAGAAAAATACATTTATTTATGGTTTAAAATTTCAGAAATGTTAGATTTTCTAATGTTTTCTGCATTTAATACAGATTATAAATTAAATATTGTCTCTAAATGAAGAATGAAAAGAAATCACTGTTGCCCTGTTGAATGAAAATTATCAGTGTTCCCATATAAATGGGAAAAGAACGAAAAAATAGGACAATATTTTAAATAAGACGATTGCAAATATCTATTACCAAACTTCATACTCCAATTCTCCCAGTGTCCTGCTTGCTGCATCTAAAGCTGGTTCCTAGATTTTTGCAACTTATATGCGACATTCTCTGAATACCAAAATCATTTGTCAGAATTATACTATATGTTTATACATGGGATTTCTGGCATGGTTCACTATGGTTCGCTCTCTTCTTCTAGCATTCTGTATCACTCTGTATCTATAACGTTCACACTTCACACCCATTTCTAACGTTTGAGTTTATGGAATTCGAATATGAAACCAAAAAACATTAATTTTGTAGCGCTTTTTCGTAAGAGTGGGTTTTGGTTTTTGATTTGATTTTCAACTATATGTTTTTGTATCTAGCGAGTTGGTACGTTTACTCCAAATTACTATTTGTTTAAGTGATGATATGATAGAGGAATTATCATTAAAGAGGTTTTAAAGTATTCCATTTTCCTTTGATGTTTTCCTATTTTTTTCGTTTTTATCCCTTTGATATGGGAACACTGCTATTTTTCATATAAAAGGCAACACTAGACCATTATTTTTCCAATTCTTTTAAATTTCAAATTTCTTTTAATTTCATTTTAATAACTAAGAAAATGTTTAGCAAAATATCTAATTTGCATAATTCCATTGAAAAACAATTTCGTGGAAAGTTTATAAAACTGAAACACAAACCTAGTGATTCATCCCATTAAAACAAGAGCAAGAAGAAAAGAACTATGCTTATGCAAATGACGGCGTCGCCATCCAGTCAATGATTGAATTTCTACGAAATCGAATAACATTGTATTGAGATTGTATAAAAATTCCTTTCTTCTTTCCAAAGGACCTTTTATTACATTTCTTTAACTACATATTAGGTTTTTTACAACTACACTCTGAAACTAACTTTCGCCATTACCCCGAAGTAAAAACGAGCTAATAATAAAAATAAAAAGTAATGATTATTTTAAAAAGGATATATCGTTGAGTTAGCGAGAGAGTCAGCGAACAGTTCCCAGTGGTTGTGTGGTTGGCTGGGCTATATATTCTTAACAGGGTGGTTTAGATGAATTTTAAGAAATGAGCTTTTTGGAATTTCTTAAGTTGATTTACATCATTTTCTTCAAATTGAAGAGAATTCCTAAGATATATCAATAAAAAGCGATAATATTTTTCTGATAAAACTGGAAAAGTCCCGAAAACTGTGAAAACAGAGAAAAATCGGTAGACCAGACACCTCAGTCGATGCATAATAAAATATTGGCGAAGACGGTCGACTATGGCTTTTTTTGCTCAGGTTTTCAAAATTGGCGACCCGCGACGCGATGAATTCGTTTTTTTTTTACTCGTCAAATTTTATTTTTTCGGGAGACGCAGAATTTAGAAATTTGAAAGCGACGGTCGACTAGAAACGACGCAAAAATAAGTCGTTTTTAACGACGGTCGACGCGAATATTTTTTGGCGACGTCGGCTTATTTGTTCTAGACTAGCAACAAATTAGTCAAGCAATACTAATATGAACAATTGAAATTATAAATCTTGTTAATTCAAACTCAAAAAAGTCCAGAAAACTGTCAACACTGAGGAAAATGTCTAGCTTAGCAACACTTAAGAATGTCTAAATTTTGAAATTTAATACAATTTTAAATTATAAATATTGTTTCTTCAAACTCAGGGAAAATTCAGAAAACTATCAACACCGAGGAAAATGTCTAGCCTAGCAACACTTAAGAATTTCTAAATTTTGAATGTTAATACCTTATATGTTCACTTAGAAACATTTGACTAATCAATCCACCCTGCAACATATATGTATCCATGTATCTGCAATATAATGAACACTTTTTATTACTCACTCAGATACATTAATAATAATGAGAACGAAAAGAATAACAAAGAAAAATTACGAAACATAACATTTTCAGTGTTTTCAACTTTGTATACAACATGCCAGCGGAAAATAGGGGGAAATAACAGTCGTTTTATAATGCAACTTGAACCATTTCGGATGCATTTCGTCCTTCGACTTCCTTTTGGCAGACTCGTAAAAATTTCAAAAACCAGCCAGTCAGATCCCAAGCAATTCGCTCTCTCAGTCTATAGGTTACCACTATCTGACGTTCATATAACTATAACAACGTTTATAACGAAGATAAGTATTTCGGAAATAAAACGACAAGGCTGGTAAAATATATTTCTTCCTTATTGTCCCTAAACAGGAAGTTATATAAGGTGGAAAAGGAAAGTATCTCTTCTGCTATTAAATTTTATTTAAGTATCCGCCTTTTGGGGTGAGGCTTTTTTATGAAGACCTTTTAAGACATGACAGTTTTGCATTGGACTTTTTATTAACATTTTGTAAGGGTAATTGATGAGAAACTTCTTAGAGATTGTAATATTAGATTTTTAAATTCAATTTTAAAGTCATTTTAC
This sequence comes from Megaselia scalaris, assembly GCA_000341915.2. Lineage (NCBI taxonomy): Eukaryota > Metazoa > Arthropoda > Insecta > Diptera > Phoridae > Megaselia > Megaselia scalaris. The sequence continues at coordinate 10,075 of HF691811.1, forward strand.
AATACTTTATATAAATTGGGAAAAAAACTGGAAATTCTCGAAAAATTCTATTAACTGGCAACATGCATAACAATTACCAACCTAACAACACTGTTAAGATGAAAAGTCAAATTAGCTTTTTTGTATTTTGTAAAAAATCTTTAAAATTTGATGATAAAAATAAACTATAAATCCTAGAAAACGTCCCTTACCTAGCAACACGTATAAAAATTAGCAACCTAGCAACACTATTAAGGAGAAATATCGTATTCACTCATCTTTGAAAAATCTTTAAAATTTTAATTTTAGAAAAAAATAAAATTCTCGAAAACAACATAGAAACTATACTTTTGTTGAAATCGTATTCACTGAAAGTAAATTAAAATACTGTTTGCTTTTTGAAATATTGGTAAGGTAATCTTAAAATTTGAATGTCAGGAAAACCTGAAATTCCCGAAAACCACCATTACCTAGCAACATGTATACAGAAGAACAACCTAGCAACGCTGTTAAGAAAATCTATTAAGCCTCAAATGAAAACTATTCTTTTGTTGAAATCGTATTTACTGACAGCTATGAAATTGAAATACTATTTCCTTTCAACTTTATCCATAAATTCCTACAACCTGAAACGTGTAATTAAATTTTCGTGAAATTTCTAAGAGAAAACTATCTAAAATTCTGGAGTATATTGTGTGTTTGTGGCATCAAAGAAATCGCAAATCCATGTTGAGATGAAGATAACTTTACCAGTTAAGTAATAAATAGATAGAAGAGGAAGTCGAGAGAATGGGAATCAAAAGCCGTAATATTCATTGATTAGATTGGAATGGTTTAAATGCTTTCTGTTTAGAGTTTTCTTCCCATTTTCCTTGACGTTTTATTATTGATTTATGCTCTGTTGCTGGTAAATTTTGAATTCATCAAAGTGGAAAATAAACTTTTTTTATAAATGTTTTTATCCTCCTTTTTTTCTATTTCAATTTCTGTTTTTGAGGTTTTCAAAGATATTTAGCTAGTTTTTTTGTTTGTGTTTCAACACCTTAGATATTATTGATTTTGTGGTTTTCTAAGGGTATTCAATTTTGTGTGGAGTTAAATTATTTGTATTAATATAATAAATCTATAGTGAAAATAAATTGTGTTTTGAAAAGCTTTGAGAGTAATTGAAGTTGATTCCAGCAGCAATCAACTGATTACAATTACCCTTTGGCGTATATAGGAGCTCTTTGGAAGACAATGAAATCATTTCAAATTTCACCCTTAAAACATAAAAATGTAACAAAGAAAATGCAATTTCACTAAAACTGAAACTTAATTATCAAAGCTTTGAATATTTTGAGGGAGAAATCCATTAAATTCCCATAATATCCAGGCACATTAAAAGTGAAAGACCTTCAAATTATCGTTATTAATTAACAAATTTTATTCAACTCGCTCATTCTTTCTTCTTATTAATGCACTTCAATCCTTCACACAGGAAAAAATATCTTAGATATCTAGCAGCACTGTTAAAATTTATAAATATGGCATCACTGAAAAGGATGAAGCACTGAAGCCGTAAAAAGAAGAATTCAAGTGTTTTCAATGAAAATTCTAAATATTGCTGGTAATCCCAAAGTTTTTGTTCAAGTGTTCATATTTCTTGGATATTAAAGTGAAAGTACCTAAAAATTGTGCAAATAGAAATATTCATCTCATTATACCTTTGTTATTGTGTGGAAGTAAGAATGTAAAAGCAACCCGAACTTAACTATTCTCCTTGAGTTTTTAATTAACACTTTTTTGTTCTTGAGGGTATCTATGGAATGGATGCCTTTTTCAGCTTGAATGTTCTATGTTAGTCCCTATTGTGTGGATGCTTCTCTGTGTAGTGTTCCGCAACTGTGGAAATTCTCTAACAATTGAAGACACGAAGAAAAGAAAGCAATTACATTAAAACTGTGCAGCATTGTATAGAGTGGTAATATGTTTGCTCATATAATTATGTCGCTCTATACACAAAGATGAGTTTCTCATGTTTTTAGTTACTGGCAGCTACTTCGGTTGTTTTTATACAACTCGAAAGGAAGTAGAAAAAAAGAACTACAAAGTAGAAAAAATATAAGTAGAAAAACCAACAACGTAAATAAATTGCTCAAGTGTAAATGAATTGTGCATATTACCCATTTTCTTAGAATCAAGAGTCTGGAGAACCTGGTTTACATAGATACTTTTTAATATATTGTATGTAATTTTCCTAAACTGGAAAAAACTGTAAATTCCAGATAAATCCAATTACCAAGCAATATTTCTAGAATTTGTTAACATAGCATCACTGATTCTATGAAAACACAAAGATTGATATTATTAAAATTTATAAAATCTGCTATTAACAGAAAAATCCCATTACCTAATATAATTTCTGAAATTTTATTATCTGACTTGAAAAATAAAATGTAATTTGTTTTTATAAGAAACTGAAAGCTATCCAAAAAATTTAGAAAATCAGCAAATCAAAGAAAACTTCCACTACCTAACATTATTTCTTAAATATATTAAGCTAACATCACTGACTGAATCAATCTGAAATGGCAATCTGAAAGATGTCAACACTTCTGTTACACTCTTTAATCTTATAAAATACACCTTTTACCCTAACATTGAAAATCTATACAAAAACTGAAAACTCCCACTACCTAGCAACATTTCTATAACTTATTAACCTAGCATCACTGATTTGAGAAGTAATGTATTAGAATCTAAAACCTACTTTGTATCTCCAAAAAGAATCTCTCCACACTTCTATTACACTCTGTAATTTAACAAAATATCCCAATCCTTGGAAAAATAAGAAAATAAACAACTAAAATGACTAGTAATTTTTCAGGCTCGTTCCTTTTTTTATTCAGTTTACTCAGCTCCTTCGGTTCGCTTTCTCCAGGAGTCTTTCGAGGAAAGCCAACTATATCAAGCTGTTTGTTATAGTATACAAGTTCAAAATCCTTAGTGGATCAATAAAACGCAGCTGGGTGCAATTAAACATTTGTTATACAACATATTCTCCTTCATCTTTTAAGCACTCCTGGAATTAAGTTGGAAATCCTTTTGAAAGCATTGAAACTGAGATATAGTGAATTTTCCCTCTTTTCATTCTCCTATTGCTATAATTGCTGTATAAGAATGGAAAACTTGTAGATGGTACAAATATATATAATGGAACGAGATATTCATCCTGAGAGGTAGAAATGAAATGTATCAAGGAAAATATATTATAAGTTTGTTATGCTTTCTATATATAAGGAGCATATACATTGTACAGGAGAGTAGTAGGAAAAAAGTATAGGAGTAAATGAGAAATTATTTAGAATTTTCCTTGGAAAATTGTTTATGCATTTGAAAGCTTGACAAATTGCAAACAATTTATCAGATAGTTGCAATTAATTATTGGAAATATTCCTTTAGAAATTTCATTTCATACATTTTCTTTATGGTTTTCATTTCATTTTAGTCAGTTTAGTCAGGTTTTCTTTCTCCTTTCTATTTATATATTTATTTAGAGAATTTTCTATATACAGTGCAGTGAAGTACAAAGTAATTAGTTGGAAATTATTCGAATGGTTATGTCATAATATAGTGGTTGATCATCATAAGTCTCTACTAACTACAAAAGACTGGCTGTCTAATTTAATTTATTAATGGCTTTTCTCTAGAAATGGTATTTATTATGAAAATCGAACTTTCACATCCATTAGGAGTGAAGAAATATTTGTTTTTAGAGGATACAATATTGAAAACTTGAGGTGATGTTATGTGGTCGTGTTTTTGGCAGTTTTGTCTAGGTTGCTGGATTTGTCTGGGGATTTAAGTTTTTAGAGATTTTTCTTATGAAAATTCAAAATGCTTTATAAATTATAGACTGTAAGAAGTTTATGTAAAGGATTTTAAAAGTCGAACTTTCAAATCCATTAGGACTGGTCAATATTTGATTTTTAGAGGATACAATATTGAAAACTTGCGGTGCTGTTATGTGATTGTGTTTTTGGCAGTGGCGTCTAGGTTGCTGGATTTGTCTGGGGATTTAGGTTTTTAGTGACTCTTTATATTACAATTTAAAAAGCATGAAGAGATTGTAAGTGCTTATTATTTATATTAATGGAAGTGAGTAAGAAGCAATGATGCTATATAATCATGTTTTCCAAAGAAATGCCTGGTGAAAGGGATTTATCTTATTTTTTCTAGCTCGTATTTTTCTTTTCTTGAAGCAGTATGTATGCGCTTATATTTTTCATTCTTTTTTGGCAGTTATGTCTAGGTTTTAGAATTTGTCTAGAAATTTAGGTTTTTAGTGATGTTTTTCTTTTTTGAAAATTCAAAATATTTTTACATACTGTAAGTTCTATAATAATAATTAAATAAAGTCAGTCATGAAAAAGCAATGATGCTATATAATCATGTTTTCCAATGTAATGCCTGGTGAAAGGGATTTATCTTATTTTTCGTATCTTATGCCAGAATACTTGTTATAATTGAAATATTTTCCATTCGAGAGACTACAATAATTACTCTTAGAAAACGAAAATACATAAAAGAATTGAAAAAAAATCCTAAAAATAAATAATATTATCCACTCCAGAATCTAAGCTATTTATACAAGTATATCCGATTGTTTCTTAAGAAATGTATCAACAAAGGAATAAAATAAATAATAATACCCTGAAAATGGGGGGGGGGATGTGAAAGAAAGGTGATGATGGACACTGGATTTATGTATAGAAAACTTATACAATTGTGAATGTCAGTCTAATAAGAACTGATGGCTTGTAAAGATGAGATTATATATAAGAATTACACGTGAATCAATGAAAAAGAATTGATTGGGAATTAATTTACAGGAATTTAGGGATAAATATATAGAAATTTTAGTATAATTAGCATTACTAGAGAAGTTTAGTGATATGGCATCTCTGGTGATTTTCTTTCATTCGGGAGAAAAACTCTTTAACTGGCATCACTGCTGAAGTTAACTTATATGACATCACTTAGAATTAGTTTTTTAACTTTGCAAATATTTGTAGGTAATCCTGGAATAAAAATTATTTTTGCTAATTTTAAAAAGTTTGAACCAAGATGTTCTGCCGTGGAACAGTTCTTCCAAAAATATTTCTCAGAGATACCGATAAGGATTAAAATTCCTCGGCCAACTCACTGACTTTTCTGTACTAGATTGGAAATATGACAACACTGAAATAATACAAATGGAATTCCTTATGTTTAAAAGAACTTGGAAGAAGTAGATTCACTGACATTACTGTATCAGTCTAGTAATATGGCAACACTAAAATAATACAAAATAAAATTCTATTAACCTTATTTAAGAAAAGTTTTAAAGCTTTTAAACTTCAAATAATGAAATATTATTTCATTCAAAAAGTCAAGTTCCTTCAATTACTCTCAATCTATAGACAAAAACGAAATTTTAAATTCTTAAAGTAAAAAAGTAAAGAGAAGAATTGAAAAAAAAATCCTCCAAAAAACGACAATATTTCATTCATCCATACATTTTTCAGGAAGTCATACAAAAAATGAAAAGAAGAATATAATTTTTATTTAAGGAGAAACGAGAGAACTCAAAGTCTTCCTGCCATTTATTATCCCATTGACTTTAACTACTATTCTTCTGCTATCGTCCTCCTTTCTATACCCATCTTTATGTACTATCTTCAAAAATTATTATTTAAATGCATTCACGTAAAGTCAGTCAAGCAGTTCTTTTGAGTTTTTTACTTGAATTTTTTCTCAAGTTAAAATACTCTGGAATACAAGGAACAACTATGAAGTATCAATATGTATAGGCTTCTTTATACAAATTTCTACATCATTGAAGGTTTTAAGGGATAACCAAATAGAAAAGGAAGACAAGCACTTTGAAAATTGTATTATATTCTGGAAATTTAGACAAACAATTTTATTATTTTAAGAACAATTGAGTGACTCCTCAAGAATTGAGTGATTTTATATGTACAATTGAGTTATTACTCAAGTTGAGTTATTACTCAAGAATTGAAAGAATTCTAGTATGCTTATTAGAAGCAAATTTTGAGTGGCTTTTTTCACATTATAAATTACTTTGATAATTAACATTTCGAGTAAAATTTGCGTTAGTTTGAGTGAAAAGTGAGTAAACACTCATATACTTATTAATTTGAGTTATTTTGGACTTCATTCAATTGATTTTGTACTCAAGAATTGAGTGGAATTGAGTGAAGTTACTCAGCTTTTCCAAAGCTACACAATTGTATGTAACTTTGGAAAAGCTGGTAGGTTTTGAGTAACATATAGGTTTTGAGTGGATTTCATAAGAGTAAATTTGAGTCAGAAGTGAGTAAAGACTGATACATTTGTAAATTTTGAGTGCTTTTTAATTTATTTCTTACAAACTTATTCGAGTACTTTATGAGTAATTGAGTGTCTATTCAAAATTTGAGTGGAATGTTGAATGTACAATTGAGTTATTACTCAAGAATTGAGTTATTACTCAAAAGTAGTAGTGAAAAGTGAGTAAACACTCATATATTTATTAATTTGAGTTATTTTGGATTTCATTGAATTGATTTTTTACTCAAGAATTGAGTGAAGTTATATACAATTGTGTGGCTTTGGAAAAGCTGATTAGGTTTTGAGTGGATTTTATAAGACTAAATTTGAGTCAGAAGTGAGTAAAGACTGATACATTTGTAGATTTTGAGTAATATTTGAGTGTCTATTCTAAATTTGAGTGGAATTTGAGTTATTACTCAAGAATTGAGTAAAAATTGGACAAAATTGTTTGAATTTTACAAAAGACTCCTCAAAATTTGAGTGGAATTTTATATGTACGATTGAGTTGTTACTCAAGAATTGAGTGAAATTGGATAAAATTGTGTGAATTGAACAAAAGTTGAGTATGATTTGAATGAAAATTAAATATTGAGTGGCTTTATTCACATTAAAAGTTATTTGAATAATTAATGAGAACATTTCGATAAAAAAATTCAAAGACTTACTGAGTGTCTTTTGAGTGTTATGAAGAACTGATGAAGAAAATTTGATTTCGTGTAAGTTTTATAAGAGTTATTGATTGGTAATCAATATTGAGTGAGTATTCAAATTAATTTTGTTTGTGAGTGAAAGTTTAGAATATTTGAGTGAAATGTGAGTAATTGTTCATAATTGAGTGATTCTTTATAAAGATAATTGAAAAGTTTTCCAAATAAAAAATCAATTACTCTCCCATAGCTATTGAGAAATATTTCATATTATACTTTTATGTATAAAGAAAACCCCAACAAATATCCTAAAGGCATACCAGACTTTTCCGCAAAGAAGCAAATTGAAATCGTAATACTGTTGCGCTTCCACTCCCAAATGAATTCCTTTGGCAAAGCAACAGGCATAAAAGTTTCTGAGGTTTATTCAAGCAAAAGAATATATATAGTAATTTAACAGGAGTTGAAAACACGTCTACCAATACTTTTTTTTTTGTATTATATGAATGTAGAATTTTTGTATTGAATTTAAACTATCGTTTCTTGTGTTTATTTCCTTTTCCAGCTGAAGCAATTATTTATACGGTTGTCCTTTTTTATTTGTGGAGTAGGGTGTTTCACTTTTTTTTAAAATTGAAGTGATCAAAAATTGCACTTAACCACTGATAGCCCAATCGATTTCGGGGGGGGGGAACACGTAAATTACGTAAGCAATTAACTAAATATCTCACTTTGCCCATCCATGCTCTCAAGAATGTAAGCTCACACCGGTGCGAAATTCCTTCTAATAAATACAAGTTTACACTAATGGTGCGAATTTACTTTGTTAATAGAGGACATTAGCACCGGTGCGAGATTGCACCAATAATAGAGGAAATTCGCACTGGTGCTAGTTTCCACTTCCCCGAAATTGATATAACCAACGATCTTATGTCCATGATACCAATTGTGTGAATAATATGATACTATACAATTTCAACTCATATGACATCACTTGTACTAAACTATAGCAACACTACCAAATTTTAACTCATATGACATCACTTGTGTGGAAATTATAAGAATAAGAATAATAGGCACTTTATATTAAACTTATTAAAATATTAGAATAATACTAAGGACTTTGTATTAAACACAGTTCCACTAACATGTCTGAAAACATCACATTCTACAAACAAATAATTATAATAACGCGCATAAAAATACAATTACTCCCAATTATCTCCCACAAGAAACCTTTTCATATAGCATCACTGTAATCAACGAGTCCCATAACAACACTTAACTAGCTATTCAATACGAACATGGTTATCACAATTTGCTTAATTGTCTATTAACAAAAAGCATCACATCAGACGAAATTTTGCAATGGATGAGTCTGCTATTGTGAACCAGCTATCCAAGTAATAAATCTTCCAACTATACCCAGCCTCATTTACCTTCTATCCACACAGAAACAAACAAACATACCAACAAACAAACGAAAACAAATGTGCCAATTACCTTGGAGCTGATCTGAGCAGGAAAATAGCAAACCATATGGTTTGCCACACAATAGTCGTCCGTCTGTAGAACAATTGTTCAGAAATTACTATCAATCAAGAGCTGGCTCCTACAAATCAAAATCCATTTTCCAGGAAAGAACGAAAGAATATGATAAATTACATGAATAAATCAATAATTTTCTTCCATAGAAAGACAAATTTCCAAAAATAACATACAATCCACACATCATCATTAAATTACTCAAATGTCTAGTCTTTAGCTTTACTATAGAATTTCTATATAGATAAGGTATCTATCCATATTATATGAATAGAGAATGTAATCTTTTCTATATGTATATATAGAAATCATGTGGATGTCGTCGTAGTCTTTCTCCCTTACTCTTCTAGCCATTTTTTATTATCTCAATAAAAGCGAAAATTCTTTTTTATCAATAATAAAATGCTCAGATATATATAATGTATTGTATATTATGTAGAAAATAAAAGATAACGAAGACGGAGAAGAAGAACTTTTATAACCTAAAGGCAAGGACAATTACCCCGTATAAGGATTCTAGATTCACTCGTTCGCGTTCCCAGGTGTATATTATTGAGTCACTTTTGTCTCATCACATAGCAAATGTATATGATGAGACAAATACATGCATAACATAACACTCAATTTACTCGTAGAAGAAGAATTTTCCTAGGAAAAACATCATAACAAACAACAAAAAACTTTTATTATTTTTCCAAAGTTTTTCTCTTCTAGAATTTTACAATTTTTAAGAAATAACATTCGTGGGCACAGGTGGTTTAATTTTTAAGCAGGTAACACTTGAATACTTTAGCATAAATTGAGTGATTTGGAGACTTTTCCTAGAGAAATTGCATCACTGGAGGAAGTTTTTGATAGGACAACACTGACTATGAGATAATTCATTATTTCGTTAAATATTGTCGGTAATTGAAGGAATATTTGAATTGTAAAAGCGGAATCTGATTTAGGATTCTTCTTTGATATACAAATCAAGGGATTTAAAAGTTTTTCTTCAAGAAATTGCATCACTGGAGAAAGTTGTTAATATAGCAATACTGTCTGTCGATAATTACTTTTTTTCGGAAATAATTGTAAATTTAGACATGGTTCATGATTCTCATATGGTATACATAAGGCAATTTGATGGTTTTCCATTAAGAAATTGTTCGATATGGCAACACTGACTATTGATAATAATTTATTTCGAAAAATGGTTATAAATAACTAATGTCTGTAAATGAAAAAGTCTTTTAATTGTAAAAAGTTAATCATGATTCATGATTCTTCGATGGTATATACATTAAACAATATTAAAGACATTGCATTGTTGTTAGCAACACTGAATATTGTTATGTACCCACTTAAATACGAAATAAAATTATAAATAAAAGAAGAAATTCTTAAACTTTTGAGTGTAGTTGAAAACTGACATCACTGTATATAAAATGTTGTATGGCAACACTTAACTTTTAAATTACTCACATAAATTTAAATTGTAAAATATCGGAAAATATATACAAATTGAATCATGATTCATGGTTCTCGTTCGTCTACCAAACTCAAATAAAAAAACTAATAACTTCCTAATCAAATAAACCCTTAAAGTCACACCATAATCCTAATCTTAAAGACAAACATACAAGTAAACCTTATAAAAGGCAAGGAAAATAAAAGCCATGACATTTTAAGGTAAAACGAAATAATAAAAAAAGGTAATAAGGAAGGGTTTCATCCAACTTTCAAACCATTCAATGAGATTTATGTTGATGTTTATTGAAAGCGAATTTTAAACGGAAAATTGTAAAATTGAGCAAACCAGAAAGAAAATGAACGTGATCTGAATTTACAGCTTGTATCTTAGGTTAGACTGCTTCCTTAAACATACACGGGGAAAATTTAGAGTCTTTGTTAGATATGTTGCGATTAGGATTATGCATATAGTATATTGAATAAGTCAATTAGTTTTCTTCAAGTCTGTAAATATTCAGTTCTTAGATTTGTTTCAAGTGTGTTTATGTTACAATGCCACTTTCTGTCGATTCTATTTCTATTCGATATGCAATCCATCGTTAAAAATCCCATCAGATAAATCCAGCAACCTAGACATTACCGTCAAAAATGTAACCACATAACATCACTGCAAGTTTTGGATATATGAAAGAAAATAAAAAACATATTAGTTTTTCTTGGATTAATTATATTTTTCGAAAATTTAGAATACTATAAAATTTGTATCGGAAAAGGGATAAAACCTTAGGAAAAATCCAAAGCTCCTATTAGTGTAAAAATTTTACCCATCATCACTGTTACTTGCATTATATAGTTCCATTGCTAACAAAAAAGTACACCAGATAAATCCAGCAACCTAGACATCACCGTCAAA
>HF691818.1:11165-22917 GCA_000341915.2 Megaselia scalaris
TGAAAGACCCAACAGCTTAATTCAGAGAGAATAGAGTATATTCTTTCTCTTTCCGCGATCATATGCGGCAGAAACGATGATCAGTCACTCTCTGAAGGTTCTCAGTTTGAGTGCTTGCGATGAGTAATTTCGACACTGAGAGCGACACTGTCATTCATACAGTAGTTTGTGGAGAGAGTAATTCCACAATTTATTAAGCCATTCTTCTTATATCGAACCATCAGCTTGATTCAGGGAAGAATGTAGTGGATTCTTTCTCTTTTCGCGATCAGTGCTTTTCCTTTTCTATGCGACAGAAGCGATGATCAGTCACTCTCTTTCAGTAGAGGGAGACTGGTCGTGATGAGCAAAACAGAAGGTGAACATACTAAGCTATGGCCGCTCTCTCATTTATAATACATTTCAGTTATTAAATTTATATATTTTAATAAAAATGATTGTTCAATAACTGAAAGTAATTTCCAATTATTTGTTGATTAGGGAACATACTGATTTCAAAATATTGAGATTTTTTAAAGAAAAGTGTATAAACATTAATTTTTCGTACTTTTTTGAAATTGCCTATTTTAACTATTTCTCTAGGAATAGTCAATATTGAAGATTCTATAAAAACCTCTATTACCATGCAAGCAATAAAAAAAAGTTATTTCGTAAACCTATCGATTGCCATTTAACTCCAAATATAATGAATTACATGGAAGAAATTGCAACCAAATCCAATCACATCTCACGGAAATCAGTTACTCTCGACCTGATCCAATGCATTCGAAACACCCAAGACTTCCTATAAAAACTTATCTACGTTCAAGGTAATATAAATACTTCAAGTGGTTCCACTCAATCTCACTCTGACTCAAGAAATGTCAATATTCTTATCTAGAAACATTCTTATCTCTTCATCAAGACAGGCGGACAAGGAATCACAAATATATTTGTATATTTTATATACATTTCTATATAAAATATACAAATGATTTTCTTTTATAATATAAAATTCTATGAACCCAAAGTAGATCAAAAAGATCGTGCTTTATTTGTAATTGAAAAATAAGCAAAGATCACGTATTATTGCACCTCATAAATAATTAACAAATAGATTTCATAAATTACCTGCCTTCTGCCCACAAATGTCTCTTCTCACCTGTCGCACCTTCTCAGAAAATATACTATAAATCAGCGCAAAATATCCACCTTTACTTACCTGTAGCTCATCAAATTCATCAACACTTTTATCTCAACAAACCCATCAAATAGAACTTCCTTTTGCGGATGTTTCAGACAGCAAATTCTCTGTTCAAGTGATGAAAAGGATGTTTAAAACCATTTCATTTCCTTTAGTCTCAAGGACTTTCAGGTCTGTCTTTTTTTACTTGCTTTTATTAATTAAAGTGGATTGTTTGATTAGATGAATTTGGAAAATTTTCTGTTTTAAATTTGCAATTTAATACATTTTTGGTACACTTTGCAGCTTGATGGTAAATGAAATGGTTTTCAGAAGAGATGTATTATGAATTATGGATTGAATTTTCCACTCAAAATAGAATATAACGTTTCACGTTAAAAAGTTAAGCCGAAGTTCAGAAATTTTCAAGTAACTGAAAAATTCAATTCAAAATCAGCTCATCTTGTAGATAACTCCAGCTTTGAAAATTACCAGCAATCTGTTTTATAAATGAAATAGATTATAGTTGTAAGCTGAGCTTACAGAACACATATGTCTTCCCGAAAAATTTGTACAAGCAATATAAATATAAAATAAAACTGCAAATTCAAATCATGTTGTATATAACAGCTTCAAAAGTCCAGATTTTCATATACGAAATAACTCTTAATAAGCCAAGCTTCTAACAGAAATATGTCCAGAAAATATTTTCAAATTCAAGCTTAAAAGATTGACATTCTATATTCAGAATTTAAAAACATATAATTCCAGCTTCATAAATTACAAATAGCCTTTTCATAAATGGAATACGTCGACTTTATAAGCCAAGCTCATAAACAAAACTGTATTTATAAAATATTTTCTGGCTAAATTTCAAACTAATTTATTGCGAAATTCATATTAAAGCAAGCTCATCTTGAATATTATCAATTTTCAAAACAAAAGTCTGACAAATTCTATACAAAATAATCTCATCTTGAATGTAACTCAAGCTTCAAAAATTACCAGCAATGTTTTCAAAAAATGAAATAAGTTACAAGTCAATCTTGTAAAGGAAATCAATATTTCTAAAGATTTTTTTATTATTCATTCATTGAACAGCAAGCTTATCTTAAAAGTAAGTCAAGCTTAAAATATGTAACTCTAGCTTCAAAAATTACCAGTAATGTTTTCAAAAGATGAAATAATTCTAAGTTAGAAGTCAAAATTGTAAAAGAAATCAAAATTTCTAAAGAATTTATTATTTTTCATTTATTAAACAGCAAGCTTATCTTAATAGTAAGTCAAGCTTAAAATATTAGTTTTCTATCCAAAGACTGTATAGATTTTTATTAAAAAACTGACCAATTCTGCACAGAATCAGCTTATCTTGAAGATAACTCAAGATTCTAAGTCACAAGCCGAGCTTATAGAAAAATATGTCTCTATAAAATATTTTCTAGTAAAATTTAAAAATAATTTATTATGAAATTCATATAAAAAGGAAGCTCATTAAAAGATTGACATTCAGTCCTAAAAATTTACAGCTCATCTTGCAGATAACAGCAGCTTCAAAAATTACCATCATTCTTTGTATTATCGAAAAAAAAAAACCGTACATTACAGGCCACAATATTTTACAGCTCAATTTTAAGCTCATCTTGAAAATAAGTGATTGACATTCTATCCTAAGAGTTTAGCTTAACAAAATCAGCCCATCTTGAAGATAACTCTAGCTTGAAAAATTACCATCAACCTTTTCATAAATGAAATAACTCTTAGTTACAGAAATCTGTCTCCATAAAATATTTTCCAATCAAATTTCAAACCAATTTATTATGAAATTCATTTAAAAAGCAAGCTCATCTTGAAAGTAATCCAATCTAAAAGACTGGCATTTGCTGTTATTTGCGCAATTATAAATGAAAAATATCTTTGTTCATTGCAATTGTAATCTAAAATCTTTATTTCGGAAACAAATTATGCTAACTTTTCATTTTAAGCTAAGCTTAATGTAGATAAATCTTGTATTAAATAGACTCAAGACAGAAACCTTTTACAGATAGATATCGACATAATGAATTATAGTGATATTTTATGACTTTATTTTGATTGTACAATTGAAATAAACTATAATATTTTGACATGGAAAATTTATATAACTTCTTACAATTACCATCAAGAATTGCCAAAATAATTTCAAAAGTGTGCTTCTAGGAGAACAAGCAGATACTAATGCTTTCCAATTATCACAATTAAAATTCCATTGTCATGTACAGTTGGGATAGTAGCAAAATCATTGGAAACCACAAAGCAAAAGTATCATGGAATACAAGTAGAAGGCATCTTCACAATCAGCAAAAGCAGTAAAACCAATAGTTATTTAGCAACGTCGTTTGTAAGACACGATTGACTATAATTTTCACTATTGTGCAGAAAATTATTATGGGTTTCTTAATTGCTGATAAATAAACGAAGCCTTGTATAATTAACTGCAAATGGAGAGATGATACCCAACTGAACAGCGTAATTACTAATGACTACCACTTCATTTGTTCGCTATTTACAAAACAAGTGTTTTCTTTTTTGCTTTTTAAACTACTTTTTGTACTTAATATTATGCGTTTACTATTTCATTGGATTTTCTTCTTGGCTTCTTGAAATTGCCCCTTTCAGACACTAAAAAAATATTTGATTATACTTCTAGATACTTTCAAAACTTTGGAAAAATAAGTTTTCTACTGATTTTTGTGGGTAAATGAAAAGAACATTAAATTTTTATCTACAAAACTATTTATTTCGGACAAGCGACTTAAATCAGCAGAATTCGCCGCGAATCGTAGGCGATTCTTATGATTCGATTGCTAAAAATACAAACGCTTTTTGAGAATAAAAAAAGACAATAAAACAAGACTGAGGATACGTAAAAATTTCTTAATATTTGAGAATTCGCCGCGATTCTTAACCGACTATTACAAAAAAATTCAAAATATAATTTTGTTAAGATGCCTTAAAAGGAAAATTGGAGATAAAAAAAATCCTTCTTTTATTAAGATCTGCATTTTGGACAAACGTATTACATCAAGAGAGTTCGCCACGAATCGTAATCGACTTTTATAAATACAAAAAATTTCATTATATAATGTTTTTAAATGTATTCTGCATAATCTACAAACGACTTAAGTTAACAGAATTCGCCGCGAATCTTAAGCTATTTTTATGATTCGGTTCTTGAAATTATAATTCGTGCTACAAATTTAAACGATTTTTGAGAATAAATAAAAATATAAAATAATAGTAAATACAAGACTCAGGATAAAAATGTCTTAATATTTCCGAAATCGCCGCGAATCGTAACCGACTTTTATAATTACAAAAATTCAAAATGTAATGTTTTTTGAAATGCCTTAAAAGGAATATTGGAGATAAAAAAATCCTTCTTTTATCGAGCTCTGCATTACGGACAAACTTATTACATCAACAGAGTTCGCCGCGAATCGTAGGCGAATTTACAATTTCGACTTAAAGAACATATTTTTTTTTAGTGAAAATGAAAAAGACAATTAATTAGAATTAGAATGCAATACTACGCATACGGAAAATATATGATTTCGCCGCGAATCGTATGCGATTTCTATAATTCCAGAAACTTTCAAAATGTAATTTTTTCAAGATGTATTGCAAAGAAAATCAACGAATGTTTTCTGTAAATCGTTATATTTCGACTTCCTTAGTTTGTCAGAAGTCGCCGCGAATCGTAGACGACTTTTCCGATTCCATGCATTTTGTATATTTGAAAAGATATTAAATGAGATCTATTCCACTCTGCTTTAATAAACACTCTCTTAATAATAAGAAATCGCCGCGAATCGTAGGCGAATTTGTTAATATGAGAAAA
The DNA here is from genome assembly GCA_000341915.2 of Megaselia scalaris. Taxonomy (NCBI): domain Eukaryota; kingdom Metazoa; phylum Arthropoda; class Insecta; order Diptera; family Phoridae; genus Megaselia; species Megaselia scalaris. The sequence continues at coordinate 16,205 of HF691818.1, forward strand.
GCCCTATAGACAAAACCATTGGAAAATGGAATTCTTCAAGTGCAAGTCAAGAATAAGAAGTAACCACTAAATGAAGCCATAGAGGCAAAGAAATCCTGATATTAACACTGAGATTTGAATAAGTAAATCCAATCCGAGTGAGAAGCCATAAAAAAGGGTAGTTGACCTTTGGCTCGCTTTTTATTGCATTCTAACACTTTTGTTCCCTTTTTTTTTTATAATGTTTTTTCTGTTCTGTTCCTTTTCTGTTCTTCAACTGTTGTATATAGTTTTTTCTGCTTTTTTTGAGGAATTCTTTAGATTCCTTCAAAGTTATTTGAATAATGCGCTTTTTGGTTGCCAGCCAAAGTACCCACAGACTGAAAATTTAATAAAACCACCTGTTTACTTTTTATTTCCCATCATAAAACTGAAAGGTTTGCATTTTCTGTTTTAGTTTTTTTTCTTTATAATAAAATATATATAGATTTTTTCCTTCTTTTGGGAAATGCTGTGAGGTTGTAATCCTTTGAATACAATATTTAAGTGTACATTAAAGTTGCAATTATTTGTTTTTAGATTGATTGTACGATAAATTCGAAGAGATTTTATTTCAGAGATTATTATTTTATTTCTGTTTTTATTTTATTGAAAACAATTACAAACATTTTCTTTATGTTTTGTCGATAATTGATTTTGGTAGGTTTTTCTGATTTTATGTTCAAATTGAATTACCCATTTATAGCTATTTAATATTTGAAATTTTTCTGTTTTGAAAAATCGTACTTTACAAATCTCAAACTCTTCTTTTACTTGGACAAAAATCCAACCTATTGAAAATCCAATCAATAAACTTGCAACTCTGTTGTAAAAATTTGATATGACAACACTGAACTTGTTTAAGTAATAAATAGATAAATAAAACTTCCTCTTATCCAGGAGTAAAATTATATTACTAAAATCTCAAACTAATCTTTTTCTTGAAAAAAAATCCTACCTTTCTAAAATCCAAACATAAAACTTGCAACTCTGCCGTAAACATTTAATATGACAACACTAATAAATGAAAATAATTTTATCAGATTTTTTTAAGATATTATTACTCACTATGAACTTCGTTAAGTACAAATACCACTTATTCGCAGAATTACCCACATTATTAGAAATTCCTGAAAACCCAAAATTTACTTCCAACCTAAGATAATTCAGACCAGAAACTAAAAACCCATATCCAAAAGATAATTTCCGCAATCTCCAGATAACTATCAATAGATAAATGCCCTTCCTCGTAATTTGATTACTTTAATTTCCGCCAAAATTAGATAGAACTCGTTCCGTTTCTATATCCATCCACCTGCTTCCACCATTTTACTGAATTGCAAAAATAAAAACGAGATTCCAAGTAAATGGCGCTTGTTGTAGGTAATTTAGTGCAGAAATTATTCGAGATTATCCTTTAAAGAGAGGAAAAGAAATCCAAATCCATCCTTTCATCTTTCGTTTATTATTTGAGTTTAAACGAATCCCTAAATCTGTTTATAACCTCATGGGATTTTTCCTCCTTTCCCAGGTAACAAAAGCATACACAAATACATTCTCACCTCCGGTTTAAATTCCTTAACTACCAATATTCAATATACTTTTTCAATAATATGAAATATTATATTATAAAAAAAATTTAGATATATTTAGATATAAATTGCAATTTATTTCGTTTCAGAGAAAATATCAGATAGATATCTATTGCATGCATTGGATAGATTTTGGCACAATTCATGTTTGAAATGTCATTGTTGTAACCGATTGTTAGCTGATTTAGGCACAAGTTGTTTCTCAAAAGGAGGTTATATTCTATGTAAAAAGGATTATTCACGGTAAGTTGTTTTTTATTCTTATAAAATTATATATTTTATTTGTAAGATTTAAATCAAGGGTAAAAGATTGGATTCTGTTTCTGACGTCAAGGTGTGGGGTGTCAGAGAAGTTTGTTATTTTTTATAATAGGAATCAATTATTGACGTCATGTAAGGAAATGTTGACGTCAAGATGATTCTTGAATGTATTTGACGTCATTGTTTGACGTAAAATTTTACCTAAAAATTCTACATTACGGACAAACGTCTGAAATCTACATAATTCTTTCTCCGTAAATCGTGGGCAATTTTTATGACTCGATTCATATACAGGGTGAAATATTGGATTCCATTTCTGACGTCAAGGTGTGGAATTTCACAAGGAACTTTGTAAATTTATATGATTAAATAATATATTTTAGACGTCATACATAGAAATGGAGACGTCAAGACGATTCAAAGATGTTTTTGACGTCATTGTTTGACGTAAAATTTTACCTACAAAATTTTCATTACGGACAAACGTCTTAAATCAAATATATTAATATACGTCATGTAAGAAAATATTGATGTCAAACAGTTCTTAGATATTGATGACGTCAAGTTTTACCTAAAAAAATCTGCCTTAAGGACAAACGTTTTAAATTAGCACAATTCTCTGGGAATCGGAGGTAATTTCTATGACTCGATGGTGAAAAATCAATGGTGATAATATAATATATTTTCAACTTTATACACAGAAGTTTTGACATCAAGACATTTCAAATATGTACACACAAAACTCTGCATTACGAACAAACGTCTTAACTCAAATACAATAAAATTGTACAGATGTAAGGAAATACTGACGTCAAGACGCTTCTTAGATGTTGTTGACGTCAAGGTTTACCTACCAAATTCTCGATTTATATCCAGGGTGAGAGACTAAATTCAATTTCTGACGTGAAGGTGTGAAATTTCCAGGAACATTGTAATTTTTTATAATATATTTTCCACGTCATACAAAGAAATTTTGACGTCAATACTATCCAAAGATGTCTTTGACGCCATTGTGACGTCAAGTTTCTAAGTAAAAATTATGAAAAATTTAGACTATCAAACTAATTTTTTATCAAATAATTACAAAATGTTTTACCTTGACGTCACATGAAGTGAAATTCTAGTCCATCTCTGATTTCGATCTTATTTTGAAAGAAATTGGAAGCAAGGAAGGGTTAACATAACAGAGATGTCTTCAGCGACGGTTGTGATTATAAAGATGAAATGAATTGAAATTCCCTCATCATCTGATATGATGTGAATGTTGTTGTATATATCGTGCTGATTGATTGAAACCCCCTTTTATTTGTCATACTTTTCTGTGCTGTTTTTTATCTCAAGCTAAATCTTTTATAATTGCTTTCACTCCCATCGTCTGTGAACTTTATACGCAAAAGGTTATGTGAAATATTTGAATTTTCCTTCTTTCATCCATCCATTCCTTCCTTTTCATCTCTCTTTCTTGAAATTTTATTAAATATTCTTCGTTTAATTAAGGAGATTACGGATTTATATGCAATCAACGAAGATTAAACTTAATTTCTTGGAAAGGTGTGGTTTTGGACTTTTGATTGTTATTTAATTACATTTCTGAAATTTCATTATCGTTTACTAATTAATGAGGGTAATAGGCCGCTTACTGACAATGTTGTGAGATTACTCCAAATAATCAACAAAACAGAACCAGTTACTACTCTTCATGCGATCGCTAACGCATTCAATCTTTCAGCTTTCTGAGCAAATCCAGTTTAAATTATGATACGGGAATGATTTATTCTATGGAATCGATTAAATATAAACTGTTCTTTAATATAAGGTGAAGTGATTCATTTGTTAAATGGGATTTTTATGGGCAAAATAATGAATTAGTTATAGATAGATGATTGATGTATCTAATGATTTCCAAGAATGGCAAAATCCTTAATGAGTTTGGCAACAAAGTATGTATTTTCTGTTATTGAACAACAGTGTTCGTAAATAATTTCAAAAATGGAAAAATTTCAAATCCAGCGACCAACAATGTAAGTTTTGTTACCAAATAGCAAAACTCTATGAAAAAATCCGAAAAGGGATAAATCTCAAATGAACCGGGCAACTCTTTCAGATTTCCTGTAAGCTAGCAGCACTGACCATAAAAATGTAAATGTAACGAAAAAGGAAGGAAATTTTAAATGAAAAAAATCCGAAAAGAGTTAAATCCAAAATAAATCGGGCAACTCTATGAGCTTTGCAGTAATCTAGCAACACTTCTATAGAAACTCAAAAACCTTCATTTACTTTCAATAAACAATATTATAGGAAATTTTTAATGAAAAAATCCGAAAATAGACAAATCCAAAATAAAACGGGCAATTCTATGAGGTTTGCAGTAATCTAGCAACACTGTCTATGGAAACTCAAAAACCTTCATTTACCTTCAATAAACAATCTTATAACATATTTGAAAATATATAAATTCCATTAAAACCATTATAGCAAACAAATTTCATAATACCTAAAAACCATTTAATTAAAAAAACGAATTCAAAGTGATTCATTACAACCAAAGTTAAACCCTCTCCATCAAGAAAAACCTCTCATAAAAAGATACCATTTGGAAAATTAAAATAAAATGCATATTTAAATAAACGTAATCATGTAAAATAAATTGACTCCATTAACTCTCATTTTCCGCAAAAAAAAAAAGGGGGGGGGGAATGAGAAAAAAAGTAACAAACCCGTCTGTTCGGATTGAGAGGAGAGCAGCGAGGAAGAGAGATAAAGGACGGAGCCAAGCCAAAGAGAGCGAGGAACGGAATGGAAAATATTACATTATATTTTCTCCATCCATCTGTCTAGCGTGCTACAAACGAGTCATACTATAGCTGAACCAGCTATATACATATATAGAAGTGAATGAGAGCACATGGGGAAAACAAAGTATGGTAGAATATACTATGGATATAGGAACCAGAGAAATATAGGGAAAATGTAGTAAAAAAAACCCCGTTTTCCCCGAAATAATTTCACAGATTGATAATAAAAACACTTTTGTGTAATAATGTAATGAAATTCTTGGGTGGGCGCCATGTCATGTCAAGATTTCTTTCTTAAGGTCTAAGATTATTAAAAATTTTTATTATAGATATGTAAATTAGAGTGGAAGTAAGAGTGTTATATACATTCAATTAATAAGGCGCCACTGGCTTGCCTCGAACTTTTTTTAGCAAGTCAATTATTTGACCTTGCGAGGTTATTTATTGGAGACAAAAAGGGAATTTATTACATTGCGACTTTTCTACGATTAGGTTTGCGTGGGATTTTCAGTTTCTTGGCAATCCCAGTGCAGACATTTGTAGTATTGTAATATTACTTGGCTAGCATGAAATAAGGAGTAGAAGAAGTTCCTTGCAACAATACCATATAATTACAAGACGTTGACCTTATTCTTTACAACGATTAATCATGTGAACTGTCTTATCTAGAAACAGGTGAAAAGATATAAGTCAAGACATCTTCGAATCATTTATCATTTCCTGCAGCAATGATTAATCGAGATTTTAATTACAGACCATGCAATATATAATTCTACTATAATTCATCATGCATTTCATTTGATTCATTATGAAAGAACTTGAACATTGAACAAAGAAGAAATAATACTTTTACTTTTTTTGTGATTTCGTTTTATGACTGGTTTTATATACATTTTTTGAGGATTGAAGGTAATTGTACTTTTATACTATGTATATTTCGTGGATTAGTATACGTGACTTTATTCACATATACGGAAATGAAGGAATATGAAAAATATTTTGAAAGGGCAACACTTTTGATGAAATTTCGTCTAGCTACACCGTTTTACTAAATTTGACAGATAAACGTCGTCGGTAAATTTAACAAACAATATACTGTTTTCCAAAGACTTTCACTAGTCATAGATAAAGAAAATTCATTAATCTAGCAACACTAGAGATAAAATTTAGTCTAACAACACTGATCTTATAATAACGAACTAGGTGTATTTCTACTTTATCCTATGAAATAAAGATTCCGTATTTTTTTATAAAAACCACTCTACATCTTTTCTCAGCTTGTCTTAACTGAAAAAGTGTCAAAATAAGGAAAATTCCACCAACTAGCAACACTAGACAAAAAATATAGTCTAACAACACTGATCTATCTTGATTAGTTAACTAAGAAATGGACGTCTTTCTACTTTATCTCATGAAATAAAGATTTCGTACTTTGTATACATTTCGTCTCACCATTACTCTCAATAATCATCCATAAATAGAAAAGTTTCACAATAAGAAAATTCCTTAAGATAGCAACATTAGAGATATCATTTAGTCTAACAGCACTGATCTATTTAAATTAATATTTTAGAATAATCGCCATTACTCTCAATAACTAATCTAAATATAAATATAAATAAAACCATCTAAACAAGAAAAATCCCTCAAACTAGCAATACCTACAAAAACATTTAGTCTAACAACACTGGCCTAACATTGAGAAAAACTTCAATAATAATCCATAAAAAGAAAAGTGTGAAAAATAATGAAAATCCATTAAACTAACAACACTAGAGATAACATTTAGTCTAACAGCACTGATTTAATTAAATTAATAATATAGAATCATAGTTTTCTACTATATCTCATGGAAAAAAATCGTACTTTTACTCCATCTAGTCTCAATAACCTTCCATATAAAAAAAGCTTCTACACAATAAAAATTCCTCAAACTAGCAACCCCTACAAAAACATTTAGTCTAACAACACTGATATAAATTGAGGGAAAACAATCAAAAAATCACATCACGAAAGAAAGGTACTTTTCCTCTAGCAAACCAAAAAT
>HF691818.1:23250-51580 GCA_000341915.2 Megaselia scalaris
TCCAATAAACTCCACTGACACTAAATCAAAATGATTTATTACGAATGTCGCTGTCACTTTCACTTTCCACGTGACTTGGGTATTTTGTGACAATCATTAGAATGAATCGCATTCTGGATTGTATTGTTCGGAGGACCATCTACCTAAGATAAATAGATCAATCTATTGAGTTGACCTTCATTTGAAGCCAAACCGCCGCCCTCTTATCTTTTCATTTGAATACGAAATGGTATAAAACCAACACCTAAACCCTAGGGAGTCTTTAATGTTTATGATTATATAGCCTGGAATACACACAATAAAACACAAAGCGAGCATAAAACATTCCAATGGGTATAAGAAATATGTGAAAATTTCCTAGAAAAAAATTCTAGGTATACTCATAAAAATTGATTACAATCGAACCATCCATCCAGCGAGTTAGCTATGGATTCAATTCGATTCGATTTGAAACTGAACTACAGAGATACATACATACGGAGGAGAAAGATGATGTTCTTGTTGATGATGGAAGTAAGGAAGAAAACTGAAAAATAAAAGGTGTTTTCTGAGAAAGGGAATCTTAGACAAATGGGCGACGTAAGAATGTCTAAATTCCAATGTAATCTTTCATTTTCCCTCTCAATTTTTTTTATGTTTATAATAAAAATTTCTTTATCACCGATTCATCACATTAAACTAATTGGATAGAATCACTTGGAAATATTTACGATGGTTGTTGGATCGAAGCGAGCGACTGAGCTGAGAAGATGGATGCAGTGCAGCACTTTCGTGTATGTATTCAAGGGAATTTAATAAGCACTTTAGTACCGGCTATCATGATGATGATGACGATGATGGGGATTTCATGTTCATGTCTAACTTCATATCGATATTGGAAAAGAAAGAAGGCAAAAACAAGCAAAATACTCGCTATTCCTTACAATCTTTTGGTATATACGTAGCGTGTTTGGTCGGTTTTTTTTTCTGTATTTATATACTATAACTACAGTCTACTTTTAACGATTTTATTATGTGAATTTTGTGTGATTCTCGCTTATATACTTTTGGGTGTCTGAACAATGGCACGATTACGCTAGGTAGGTTTTTGGTTCACGCTTTACTTGTTCATCTTTGTATTGTATTAAATTTTAAGTCTGAGATTAAAAGATTTTATGTTGGATTTATCAACTTTAATAAAGGTGATTTTAAAGATTTTTATAAGTAATTTAGCAGGTAGATGATTTTGATTTCAAAAGTTCATCTTGACATAAACATTTTATATTGCAACACTGAAAGTATTTTTAATGGTTACTGTCGGTAAATCATCGTCAATGTTGCAATAAATCATGCCATAAGATTTATTTTCAAATAGGTCATTACCTATAAGAATAATGTACGTGGCAACACTGGTAAAAGGTCTAATGATATTGGCGTATTGTCTCGCAGAAGTAAGCCGAAGGATTTTCCATGGTAACAATTTTCTTCTTCCACGAACTCTTTTTATATAAAAGGCATCTCCGAGAAATATTTTTTACACTGACATTTTCGAAAACAGCTTTTTTATCAGTTTTTTTTTCTTTGAGAAAAAAAACCAAAATTAAAAAAAAAAACCATGCAACCGAAGATTTTTCAATAAATCGAGCATTACCGACAAAAAATAATGTCATGACATCACTGAAAGTAAGGATTTTCGCTTCGATTATGGACGTTTAGTTTTCGCTACGGGGAGTGTCGGAAAAAAGTTTTCTTCTTCCGCAAACTCTTTTTGCATAAATGCGTCTCCGAGAAATATTTTGTAAACAGACATTTTCAAAAACAGATTTTTGATGAATTTTTAGCGGTAAATATTTCCAATTCTTTAACTTGGATATAAAAGTAAAAAAAAGTCAGAAAACTTTAAAATAAAACTAAATGTAAAAAAATTCCAATGCAAGCGAGGATTTTTCAATTAATCGAACATTACCGACAAAACTGAATGTCATTGCAACACTGAAAGTGAAGGATTTTCTCTGTGGTGACGAGCTTTCAGCGTTCGCTACGGCAGAAGGCATGAAATGATTTTCAATGAATCGAGCATTACCGACTAAATTGAATCGAAAGTGAAGAATTTTTCACTGCAGAGACGAACTTTCAGTTTTCGCTTTGGCGGAGCGTCGGAATAGATTTCCGCTTCTACAAATTCCTTTTATATAAATGACTTTTCTTGAATTTTAAACAAAAAACTATGGTAAAAATCATACAACTGAAGGTTTATCAATCAATCGAGCATTACCGACAATAAAAAAAGTTGTGGCAACACTGAAACTTAATAAAATCTAAAACAAACTTTACCGCCACTTAAAACCATTAAAACTCCCATTTGCATGAGATGTAGAACATAAAAAGCACTTGGAAACAGTTATTTCTCTGATCCAATTGTCTAATTGCTTCAAATCCGTCCTTATTCCACCCCATAGTTCCCAAAAAAAAAAAAATGAAGCAAGAAAAACACAATCCTAAAAGATAGAAACGAGAAGAATCGTTCTCCCTTTCTTTTCTATTTTATTACATAGAGTTTTATAGCAATTCATTCGACTAATTAGCTAATTAAAAAGAATATACAACAATTTTGCGCTGTGCTTCTTCTTCTTTTGGCTAATTATGGCGACAAAATGACTGAAACCCATCCATTAATTTATTAATTTTTCATTTTTACTGTTGTAAAAGCTGATGCTTCTACTTACTCTAGCATCCATCCATCCGCCGGGGAAAAGTATCATCCCAAACACTCTACGCAAAAAAAATAGTCGAAAAAAAAAGAATGAGTCAACACCATAAAATTAATTAATTAAAAAAATAGCAACAACAAACACTATAGGCAAGCAAAACCCAATTTATTTAATTAATATATTAAAAGGAATATGGTTGATTGCTGATTTTATTTTCGTTAGATTTAATTAAAATTAATTTTTATCTATTAATAGAGAAAAACGAAGGAAAATTGAATGGGATGGAAGGGAGCGCAGATGGGTTTTATCTTTTTTAATTTTAATTTTGTAGTTATTTTGTCGGATGTAATTAATTGGATTTTATAATACTTTTTTATTGGATTTCTATTATGATGCCATAATTTAATTATAAATATTTTGAATTGGTATTTTTTTATTGAAATTTTCTTTCAAAATTCCTAAGAGTTGGATAATTTGTAAGACATTTCTATTGCGGAAATTAAAAGTGATGCTAGATTTTTGGAAATTGTGAGTAATGCCAGTTTGTTGCGAATATTATATTATAAGAGTTGCACAATTTGTAGGACATTTCTATTTTGGAAATTGTGAGTAATGTTCGTTTTTTTAGCGAAAGCTAAAATGTAATATTAGACGACTTGACAATGTTTAAGACAATATTCTGCGAAATGTCTGTTTTATAGTAAACAAAACCAAACCCATCCTCGTAGGACATTTCTAATTTCAAAATTGTGGGTAATGCCCGTTTTTAGCGAACAGCTTAAAACCAAAAATTCTCAATGGCGCCATAAAACAATGGGCGTCCCACCTTTCAAAAGCTATCAAAACTTTAAATATATTAGGCGCCTTGTCATGTTTTCCAATTACTGCCATCAAACACAATGATAAGCAAGAATCTGGAAACCATGACAATGCAATTAAATCAATTTAGATGCCACCTGGAGTTAAATAATGCAAACCACCTTTAATCATAGGAAATAATTACTGTAACAAGAGAAATTTCAGTCTTCAGAGAAAGACCAACAGTTCCAGCGTTTCAATTATTTAATACTTTTTAAGAAAAAAAAAAACCCAAACCAGACCAGATGTTCTTCTCAGCTCCTTGTGTGTGTGTTGGTTTGCTTGGAATCGTTTCGTTTCGATTCCTTTATATCTGAGAAGAAGATAAGAAAGAAAAGAGAGTCAGTCAACAGACCTCCTATGGAGGGTAGATCATAGTTGGCTGGTTATATATATTTGTTATAGGGTGATTCAGTGCTGATTTGAGGGTCATCTTAAAAATAAGAAATTTGTCTAGGAAGTAAATGAATGTAAATTAGAATTCATTCTTTCCTTTGTGCAAAAACAATTAAGTGTAGAGATAGGGGCATGTCCGTAAATCATCCGTTTCTTCAAAGGAAATTTATAACTATTACAAAGATTCCACTGTAAGTCTTATAATTTAAGGACACTATAGGGTTACTGACAACATCTCTGTACAGAACAAAAACTATATTCAAAGTTTTGAATCAGCTGTTTTGATTCGCAATATTCTAATTCGAAAACAGCTGATATATATTCAAAGTTTTGAATCAGCTGTTTTGAATCGCAATATTCTATTTCCAAAGCAGCTGATTCCGTAAATCATCCATTTCTTCAAAGCAACTTTGTATCGTTATGGAGTTACGGAAGACATGTCCATACCTAATCAAAACCGAAACTATATTCAAACGATTTAATAGGAATCAGCTGTTTTCAATCTCACTGTTCTAATTCAAAATCAATATTCACATTTTGAATCAGCTGTTTTGATTCGCACTATTCCAATTCAAAACAGCTGATTCCGTAAAAAATCCATTTCTTCAAAGCAAATTTATATCATGTCTATACATAATCAAAATCGGAACTATATTCAAACGTTTTAATCGGAATCAGATGTTTTGAATCTTACTGTTCCAATTAAAAATTTAATATTAAAATTTTTGAATCAGCTGTTTCGCTGATTCGCACTATTCCAATTCAAAACAGCTGATTCCGTAAATCATCCATTTCTTCAAAGCTAATGTATATCATGTCTATACATAACTGTATTCAAACTTTTGAATTCGAATCAGCTGTTTTCAATCGCTCTGTTCCATCCAAAACAGCTGTTTTCGAAAATTAATCGTTTCTTCAAAGCAAATGTATTTCTATTTAAAAGATTCCAATACATGGCTTATAATTAAAGAACATTATGGAATTATGGAGGACATCCGTAACAAGACCATAACCGGAACTGTATTCAACGTTTTGAATCGGAATCGGTAATTTTGAATCGGAACATGGTCCAAATATGACTAAAACGAGAAAACTTCCTATTAAATTTTATATAGTTCCTAAAGCTTTGAATTGGAGTAAAATATTTGAATCGGAACATGAATCGGGAAACTTTGTTAAATCAAATTTTGAATCGAGAAAACATACTTTTGTATCACTTTGTCTGTAACTTGAATAGTGCAATCTCTTCAGTATTGATAATGAACAAATCATGTACCATTGCGGACAAATCGTAAAAGCTAGAAAATCTCCTTAAACCACCCTGTACAAAGAACGTTATATATACACGTAAGAAAAGAAAAAAAGAGTCTGTGTGAATGTTGTTAGTTGCCTTTTATTAATTAAATAATAAACAATTTTCTATAAAATTCAATTAAGGTGATTGATGGGTTGCGAGTCAAATAAGCAAGGAGCCGGCTGGCGAGCTAGCTGGCTGCCTGGTTGATGACCTAGCAACCCTTGGGAAATTAGTAAATTACAGAATAACGATGGTCTTCGACTGGCTAAAAACAAGACTTTTCAAAATTTATTGATTGATTTCATTCATTCGATGTGAAGGAAATTGCATTTTTATTAATAATATTTTGTTTGTATAAAACATACATACTTCATTTCAACTTCAATGCCGAGGTACGATTACTTTTTAATTAATATGTCGAATTGTGGTTGTGCAATCATTCAAAAATTTTAACGACTCTAAATTGCTCAATTAATTGAGTATTTTTTCTCGATTCATTCTCATTTTTTTCTTACTTTTCTACATTACCCTGGAAGGAAAGAAACCAAAGTGCTGGCTTGAATCCCACGTTCAACTTCCTCCGGTTTTGCATATCATATACATATACATTGTATATATGTGCCTTGTCTTCTTAAGTTGTTTGTATTACATGCAGTGAATATCTTGGGGTGTAAATTGGATTTTGATTTATGATGTCCTGATGTAGGTGCAGATCACGCATTTCAAGTGGAGTTTTATATTTCACTTAACATGTGTGAGAAGATACTTGTTTCATATTCTCATATTCTGTCTCCGAATTGTCTGGGTTCTATGAGAAATAGTCAAGTGTTTATTTAACTAGTTTTCTCATGGAATTTTTCGGTTTCTATTTATAGATGGGGTTTGATGGTAATTGAAGATGACGCTATGATTTCCTTTCTTTTTTTATACTAACCACAGAAAGAATTCTAAGAAAGTCGAGCAACTTTTCTACAAATATTTTACCTAGCAATACTGACTTATAAAAATGTTTGATTACAGGCAATATTTAACAAATATTTCACCTAAAATCATTGGCAAGGAATTCTAAGAAAAATGAGCAACATTTCTACAAATAATTCACCTGGCATCACTTGAACCAAATTTCAATTAGCAATCTATAGAAGAAAATTTCTACCAATCGGGCAACATTTCTACAAATATTTAACCTAACAACACTTTTCGACTACAGACTAAAAACATCAATTTAATACGCAAACTAATTTTGTGAATGGAAATTTAAGATGGTTCTACGATTTATGAATTACAATTCTTTAAATTTTACAAATTTCTGTGGAATTTCCAAGAATACTACAAAATTAGAAAATAACTTCTATATCAACTAAAACATTTGGAAACCAATAAGAAAATGCACCGAATTAAAAAGAAAATCCTAGAAGGACCAGGCAACATTTCCACAAATATTGAACCTAGCATCACCGATAAAAATAAAGTGTATTCTTTCTATAAAAAATATTAATGATACTTTTCTAATTTTAAACCGTGTTCAATTACAGTCTAGAAAATATAAAACAAGATAATAAAATCCAGCTGGCAACACTTGTATTGCAATTAAAATAAAAGAAAATAGAAATAAAAAAATTAAAAACAGGTGTACTATAAATGCTCAATTACGTTTAATTATCCATTAAACCCATCATTACTCCACCGACTATAAAACTCTGTACAACACCTGTCGTAAATGTAAGAAAAAAAGTAGCTAATTGAAGCTAACACCAACGCAAACAACCGTCAATAAAATGCAATAAATGGATCTTACGCAACCACGGCCTGGAACTATGAAACAACAGAAAGTAAACAATTTCTGAAGCATCACATAGTATAAAAAATGTCATAAACCAATAAAAATGAATCCAATCTTACTACTTATAAGCAATAAAAATCAACATAAAAATTGAATCGAAGAAAATTCCTGCTAACCGTCGTCTCACTATCTCAATTTACCCTCCATTCCTTCATAGTTTTTTGTTATAGATTTTTTTCTTTTCAAACTGAAATCAGTAACTAACTAACAGTTCGATAAAATTTTCAATTACATCCTACAACCCAGTAAAAGAAACATGAAAATGAATGGTGTGGATATTTAAAAGATAAGCAAGTAGATTCTGTTAGGGATTTTGTCACTTTGAGAAATTTTTGGGCTTTAGAAGTCGCTATTAACGACAGCTTATCTCTTATCTAGAGTGCATCATACAATGCATTTAACGTGAATCGGAATTTTTTCCGTTCGAATTCAATGTCTGTAAAGGAAACAAAAATCAATACAAATTCAAAAAAAAAAAAGTAACATTTTTAACGTGAATCGGTAATTTTTCCGTTCCAAATTGGAAATATCGTCCGTATTTTTATAATTTCTTTTCCAAGCTATTATGTGAAGAGCCCTTCACTGTTTCTCAAAATAGCCTTAATGCATACTCAGAAATAAATAATACAAAGTTAACGTGAATCGGGAAACATTAATTTTATAGCTTTGTCGATCATATTGTACTTTCAAGATCGTTTTTATACAAGTCCGCAAATGAAACTCTTTTTTGTTCCCCAAAATAATTCAAAAATAAAATTAAAATGTTAACGTGAATCGGGAATGTTACAGTTTCCCTTGGCTTGGTCGTAATTTTATATCTTTCGAAATCTTTATGCAAGTCTGTAAAAGAATAAAAATTATATATTCACTACAAATATAACTAAAATGTCAACGTGAATCGGAAATTTTTCCGTTTCATAGAAGAAACAAGAACAACATGGAATTGCGGAAAAATCCGTTTAACTTCAATGGATTGGTTCCTAAAATTATTGTTTACAACTAATTTTTAAAGTCTGTCAAATTTTAACGTGAATCGGGAAATTTTCCGATTCACATAAGAAACGTGGTATATTGCTTTTAGTCAAATATTTAAGCTCTTCACTTTTTTTAATATAGCTCCGATACCAAAACAGAACTAAATTTTAAATGTTAACGTGAATCGAGAAATATTCCCTTTCATTTCAAAAACATGATTCATAACATTATTCTTTTCAATAAATTATTTAAGTAAAAAAGCTTTTAATTCCAAAACCCTATCTTGAATGATAATTCATATATATATTTATCGTTTTAACGTGAATCGGAAGACTTTCCATATCACTTAACGTGAATCTGTAAATTACTTAACGTAAATCGGAAAAATTAAAAAAAAATTGTCCTATCCCTACAATCACATTCCTTTCAAATAACACAACAACTTCCTCAAAGTGATACCTTAAAATTTCTATATGCATAGTGTCTGTTGGTCGTGTCGTGTCTGGATCAAGGAAGAGAGAAAAGCAGTAGAGAACAGAAGCGCAAGGAAGGAAACCCAGCATACCAATTTTGTATCGAAATTCAATTAAATGTAACTATAGAAGTAAAGCAATATTGTAGAAGCATTCCATCCAGTTTTATAGTAAACAATCTGTAATAACAAGATAGTGTCGTTTTCTCTCCTTTTTGCAATTTTTGGGGTTGACTTTACAAAACAGACAGGACCATCTATCTCTCATAATAATACAAACAACAAGGACATAGGGCAAACAAAAATTCAATAATTTTTTGTGTTGTTTTGTTTATTATTTTATGGTAGATACGTGTATTTCATTATAGTTACATGCATACATTATTACACATACTCTATGTATTTTATAGAGATGGTCGTTTAGAAGTTTTCTTAGCAATTTTACTTTTGTCGGCAATACCGACTATCTTCAAAATAGCCCAGCATTGCCGAACTTCAATTTTTGAATTCTTATCACAGTTTATTGTTTAACTATTGCCGTCAATTACTGACAGTTATAAACACAATTCGACAAAGTGAGATTAGAAAGATATTTTTTTCGGCAATACCGACAGTCTTAAAAAATATTCCAACATTGCCGGGTAAGACCATTTCCATGCATAGATTACAAACATTTAAGTAAAAAATACAAAAAAAAAACTGTCCACTTTCTTCTCTGATGTAGATATTTATGCAGCATACAAGTATTCCAGAACCAGATCGACCACCCCATTCTCGTCCATTGATGACACTCCATTATAACATCCCAAGATAATTAAAATCTGTCTGTTGAGTATAGTTTTATGTTTATAATCAATTTTAATTTGGTAATTGAAAAACATGTTATGTTGGATGGGATGGAATGGGACGAGAATGAGGGATCCGTCCAATTCAGTCCAGTGGGAAGAGATATGGAATGTTAATAGTGGGGTAAAATTGTTGTTCAGATAGAATTAATTTGGTGACATTTTGATTGTTGTTTGGCTTTTTGAATTGCAAATGGGTTATATTTTCCATTCATAAAATGTAAATATTTGTATAGTTGCATTTTATTTTGAAAACACTGGAGTAAAGGAACAAGTGGTTGTCATTTGTTTATTTGGAGGGAATAGAATTTGGAGATAGAATTCAGAATAGAATTCCTTACATTCTTCTAGACCAAACTTCTAGACCAAAAATTTAAAATATAAAATTTTTCTATCCTACAAAAAGGAATTCCTAGTAATTCCTGGCAATACTTCATATAAAAGGTAGTAAGGCAACACTGAGGGAATAGAATTCAGAATAGAATTCCTTACATTCTTCTAGACCAAACTTCTAAACCAAAAATTTCAAATATAAAATTTTTCAAAAAATCCTCCAAAAGGAATTTTCAGCAATTCCTGGCAATACTTCATATGAAAAATAGTAAGGCAACATTGAATATTTTTGATAAGTATCCCTATAAAAAGTAATTCATCAACACCAAAAACTAAATTAATAAATCCTTTCACATTTTAATAAAATCAAATTCTAAAACAAAAATTAATTTGAAAACTTGTAAAAACTCAATATTGAATCACAGAAATCACTCAGAAAACTAAATATAACTTCAAAAGAATTCACCCCAATGAGGACAATTACTCTCAGAAAACTTTCAAAAGAAATATAAAACTCAATCCAAATAAATAAAGAAACAACTTTCCACAGCACCTCAAGGCAACCTAAATCAGAATCCCATAATATAGACCACATGTACTGCTCTCCAGTAGCTATTGTCAATAATTGAGTTAATAATAAACAATAATATCAGGGAAAAAAAGTTTAATGTTGGATGGATGAATGGACAGACGCGCCGCAGCGCCAAATCCTCATCGCTGCCATCAACATCAAATGCTACATGATCGATTGATTTGTTTATAGGAACAGTGAAGCAGCCTGGTTGCTGGAGAAGAACAAAAAAAACTGTAATTTTATTATTCTCAATAATAAACATTTGGCGCTGAGGAAAATGTGTTAAAACCACAAAATAACCATAAAAATTCGCCGCTCTTTTTGATTTATTTCACTTTATTCTAGTTTGTATTCTCACAACCCCATTCTAATAAAAAAGTTTCCATTGGCTTTTGGAAATTGTTAAAATTTCGTTGAAATTGTACAAAACCAAAAGGAATATTCAATGAGCCTTCCTCCAAACGTCACTTAGTCTACGCAATATGGTGTGTCAATATTTGGTTCCCATTAGGCGGGTATTACGTGCGTGGTACTAAGCACTAACTTTTATTTTTCGTGATATGAGTAAGCCAAGTATTTTAATACTTAAGCTAGAAATCAATTTTATTGTCTTGTCTTTCATGTGCGACACCTTCCATTTGGCTTTGATAATGTCGTTCAAATAAGGTGCATATGGGTTTTTGGGGGTAACACTGATTTGTAAAGGGTTGTTTCTATTATACTTTTTTTGTTTTTGAAAGAAAACAGCTTTAAGGAAGTTTTTTATGTCCAGAACATATTTTTCCAGACATCATTATATTTTGTTCTTTTTGAAAGTTGAAGATGTGGCTTTTTTTTATTGTCGGTAAACTCCTTCCTAAATAGTATTGTTTCAGTTAGCTTTTTATCTCATATAAAAAATCCAAATTTATAAGATATTTCCCACAGTCAGAGCAACACTTTTGTTAAAATAACAATATGGCATCACTTTCTTACAATTTTTATTCTGTGTTGTTAATAATATAAATAAAAAAAATAAATCCAACGAAGTTCAATCACTCTCAATTTTAAGAGAAGATAGAATGACAGTTTGAGATGCCAGAAAAAGCTTGGACATTTCTTGTTGGTAAAGTACGTTGCCCTCCGATAGTTCCCATTCAGAGTTTCCAATAAAATTTTATTTCATTTTAAAAAATCCCAATTTTTAAGATATATCCACTTGTCAGAACAATCTTCTGTCCAATACAGCAATATGGCATCATTTTCGGTATTTTGATACTGATATTGCTTTGCTTTTATAAAATCCCCAAATTTCAAAACATTTCTTCGGATCAGAGCAAGACTCTAATAATACAAATATGCTTTTCAGAGTTTCTCTTTTATTGAAGTTTAACAAAATCCCAATGTGTAAGATATTTCGTTATGTCAGAACAACACTGAGATCAATATTATAATATGGCATCACTTTCAGTATTTACTTCTTTTATTTTATTTTTTGAACAGACTCATTTGAACATCTCAGTTAAGCGTTATTTGGCGACTGTCGGTACATACTAAAATATTTTCAGAGAGACGATTTACATTTTCCCAAAATCATAATTTTTAAGATATTTCCTCTTCTCAGAACAACACTTTGATCAATACAATAATATGGCATCACTTTAAGTTTTATTTTTTTATATTCGAGTTAAAGTCGGTTGTAGCATAATTAAAGAAAATATTGTTCAATTACTCTCAATTTCTTCCGATTGACAGTAATTTTCAAATTTTTAAGATATTTTCGTTTGTCATAACTACACTATGTGCAATATGATAAAATCCAACGTTTATCATAAAATCCTGATATCCACGACATTTCTCCTTCTGATAGCAACACTCTAATTAATATAAAAGTATAACATCACTGTCAGTTTCAAATTTTGTATAGTTATTGTTTCATGTCTGTTAAAACAATGTAACAAAATGAAAAAAAAAAAAAATTCGTAGTCACCAAACACTTCAATTACCCTCCATTTCTAAGAGAAAATAAAACAAATCAAAGTTCTTAAGAAATTAGCTCTCGAAAAAACCCACTGTAAGCCAGTCATCATTAGGAAAGAACATAGAATATGACTAATTGAAATAAAGGTTAAATACCCCAAACCTCGCCTATGCAAACACTAGAATACTTAGAGATACAGAACAGAACAGTCTAACTAGTATACCAACCTAACAATATATTATGATAATTTTATTTATTCAAATTAACGTAAATTACTTGTTAGATTCAAGTAAATTACGGAACGATAAATAGACTGGTTGTTTGGTAGACAGAATGAAAGACAGGTGGGCTTGAGTACTGTGGGCTTTAGACAAATACCGAGCTTTTCGTTCCTTTTTCTCTTCTCTTGATAAAATGGATTTCATCATGCGAGGGTAATTGAAATAAAATGACAGGCTGAATTGGTATTACGAGAATGTCAGGAGGGTATACACAACACACGTACCGTTCTATAGTCACTTTTCTTTCCCAAACTAGATAGTCACTCATCACATAGTCGAAACTTTTTTTTATGACACAATCGGTTGTCATAATAAAAGTGTCGATAAATCTAATAAAAGTGAATGATGTGTCGTTAGGTTGTAGGTGTACATACATAGGAAAATGTAGGGAAAAAAGTACGTATATACACATATAACAGGGTGGTAAAAGGGATTATATACTCTATTTTGTTTTTTCTAGCAGCTTGAAAAGGTTATTGGCTGTTCTAGTTATGTTCAGCTGTTTTTTTTCCGATGCCTTCCATATTTTTTCGAGTGGTTCGTAATTGGCTGGTCATGTTAATTGAATTGAAATCTATTGGATCTCGTTAACTATTTTAGGTTGTTAGTTTCGAACAAGATAACACTCGTAATTTTTGTGTACTTTTTCTTATCATTCAGGGTAATTAATATTTGGATTTAATAGATAATGTTTTATTACAACTGTGAATTTGTCAATGTGTTATTGGGAATTTTACTATCAGAAAATCCTTAATTTTAGGATTTTTCATTTGATTCAAGCAACACTTGGATTTGTGTAGGAATATGGCATCACTTGGAACTTTAATTTCTACTTTTATCAAGTATTATATGAATTTATCAATATGTTCTAATAAACAGTGAAAAAATTAATTTCAAAAAATCCTTATTTTTAAGGAATTTCCAATATCTAAGGCAACAGCTTGATCAATAAAGCAATATGGCATCACTAAAAATATTTTGTTATCTTTGCGGGTAATTTATGTTTGGATTTAACAGATAAGGATTCATTTCAGTTGTGAATTTGTCAATGTGTTATTGGGAATAGAAAATCCTGTCTTTCAGGGTTTTTTCTTTAATCCAAGCAACACTTTGGTTAGTGAATGAATATGGCACCACTAGGAACTTTAATTTCTAATTTTATTAAGTATTATATTATAAGAAATAGTTAATGAACATCACTTTCAGAAAATCCTTATCTTTAAGGAATTTCCAATATGCAAGGCAACAGTTTGCTTAATAAAAAAATATGGCATCACTAAAGATTTTTAGAAAATCGTCGCCTTTAATATTTTGTCCTTGGGTAAGGCCACAATTTGTTTAATAAAATATTATGGAATTTCTGAAGATATTTTTTCTCCATTCCGTATTGATGAAAGTAATCGATGTGAACTTGTCAATATAACTTTAGAACTTCTGTTTCTATTACTATCAAAAATCCTTAATTTTAGGACTTATCCTTTGTTACAAGCAACACATTCTTTGTATAATAATATGACATCACTTGTAACTTTATTTTTAATATTTATACTATTGAGGGTAATTGATGTTTGATTTAATATGTTATATGAAAAAGAAAATAAAAAAATAAAAAATCCCTAGCATTGAAGATTTTCTCTCTGACAAGGAAACATTTAGTTAATTAAAACAATATGGAAACACCGAAGACTATTAGGGATAACCTAAATTAAAACACAATTAGAAATCCATTTTACTTCCGGTCCGACCTTGCCAGTATCTTTGAAGAAACAATCAGTAGCATTACCGTCATTGTGCTAAAATAATTGCTTCCAATACAAGTTAAAACTCTAAAACATATTATTCACACACGAGTGGGACCAATGAGAATCCTCTATCCCAAAACTCTAAAGTCGTTACTCCCACTTTAAAAGCAAAAAATAGAAATCCTACTACAAAAGACTTTTCCCTCACACAAACACCACTCACTTCACTTAATTCACCTGACATCACTTCAAATCTCATTACATAAAACAATAAACTAGTTTGAAACTTTTCTCATTCTTTTCAAAAAACAAAAAAATATATATAAAAAATAAAAAAAGAAAGGAAGAACAAATATCCATCCATGCACCCTACGTTCAACAATAAAACAATATAAACCTGCCGTGCGTGCTGCTTTAACGAGAGAAGAGAGAGTAGAAAAAAATTAACCTAAATTTAACTTTTATTTTTGTGAAAAATTGTGAAAAACTTGCAAAACAGTATTTTATTCGCTCCAAATGAAAGAAAAAACATCCAACACAACACATCCTTATTATATTCTATCGATTCACTTACTCTCTAAAGATTTTTCTTTTTTTTTTTGAAAATTTCTGCCATGCATATTCTTTCTTCTTCTTGTTCTTGGCAAAAGCTATATTATATAGACCAAGTATACTATAAAATATAATTTCCATATCCACATATCACCCTTTTCTACGTGTTAAGAAACAACTTTTTAATTATATTTCTATGAGGCAACACAGAAAAATTTATAATAGTGTGAAGTGAAAACAACACAAAAAAGTTGGAAATTTCCTTAAAATAATTGCAAACCATGGCAAGGACTCACAACTCTTTCGTCACTATCCTTGTAGTTATATGTATATATGAATTGCTGCTATTGCTGTGATGTATACGAAAGAAAATTTTATTAATAAGGAAAAGTTTTCTGCAAATCTTGAACATTTTATACTACAAATTCAATATACTATTTGTATTATATATGTACAAAACATATAAAATTCGAGTTAAAGTCATAAAAAACTTGCAGACACATTAAATAATTTTAACCAAGATGAAAGGATGTGCTGTTTATTTGCCACACCGACAATGACATTTACTTACTCACCTATCCTTATTCGTCTCTGAGACCACAAAATTTTAATTGTAATTATAAACTACAGACAGGCTTTTTGGAACAAGAAGTAGAAGTAGCAGAAGATGATGGAGGAGAGGAAAGTTTTCAAGTAATTATTTTTGAAAGATTGTGGGGAATGTAATTTAATTAGATTGGGATGAAATTGGTAAATGGTTTTCTTGTGGGCATGGTTTTACATTTGGATATATTTTTGGCAGTGGGATTCTATGGATATAAGTCGAGAGTGTTATTGGTTTAATTACTTAAAAATTTCCAAGAAAGGAAATTGGATTTTATAAATAACTTATTTTAACTGAAATGTTTTTAAATCGGGCATTACTTGGGAAGATATTTGATATAGCAACACTGGGTTTTTGTTTATCGGTTTAATTACTTATAACTTTCGATTAATGGGAGTAATTGAAGGAAATCGGATTTTATAAAAATCCTATTTAAACGGAAATGTTTCTGAATCGGGCATTACTTGTAAAGATATTTCATATAGCAACACTGGAGTTTATATTTCTAAAATTGTTATCTTTTGAAGGGTTTTATTGGTTTTAATAATTGAAACTTTGAATTATTGGGAGTAACTGAAGGAAATTGTATTTTATAAATATCTTCTTTTAGCAGGAATATTTTCAAATAGGGCATTACTTTGGAAAATTCATATAGCAACACTGGACTTTCTGTGTATATTTTTTTTGTAATTGTTTATAATATTCGATTAATGGGAGTAATTGATAGAAATTGGATTTTATAAATATCCTATTTTAACGGAAATGTTTTTGAATCGGACATTACTTATAAAGATATTTGCTATTGCAACACTGATCTTATATTTTTACATTTTTTCGGAGAGTTTTATAGGTATTTATAACTTTCAATTATTGGGAGTAATTGAAGGAAATACCCACCAGCAGAGAGTAAAAATATTTGTTATCAGACATAGAGCATTGCTCGCAGTAGTTCTTAAAAAGCCCTACAATACTATTATTTATACAAAGAAATGTATATAGATGAAACAATGAAATATAAAAGATTTTTTATTTCATAACCTCTATCTTCACCAATAGAACATTTTATTCACACTCATTTTTGAAACAGCAACACTGTTATTAACTTTTCAATGAACGCAACTAAATTCATAAATCAATAGGATATTAACCATAATCTTTTTAAAATATCAACACTAATAGTAACTATTCCGTACATCCAAAAAATCTTCCAAAATCCAAATAAATAGGACATTACTCTTAAAGTTTGTAAACCTAACAACACTGTTTCTGCTGAAATCTGAAATCCAAAAATCCTTCCAAAATCCAAAAAAATAGGGCATTATTCTCAAAGTTTGTCAACCTAGCAACACTGAAATCTGAAAACATATCAAACAATCTGAAATAAATTAGCGAATGTAAAACTCGTTCCCAATTAAAAATACAAACCAAAAGTGCTTAACTAATTTGGCAATGGAAATCCGAAACTCATTTGAAAAAAAGCTTATCATCAACGTTAACAACATCTCTAATTACCATCAATCCTAATTATATTCCACTCTGAAACCATTAATAATCATCAACTTCACCTAATGACATCCATCCGAAAGCAATTAAAAAGAAATTTTTGAATTGAAAACAGGCGATCTGTGGAACTATACTACACCATACTCCAAATATTAATGCTTATTTATGCTGGATGCTTATGTTGCCACCATCCATCAACCCAAAAAGGGAATAACGTCATTAACCGATTAACATGAAAACCACAACTTAATTATAGAAATAAAAAAACAAGATTGATTTCATTTCCTTGAAATTAAATTGAACCAGTTTCTCCGCCGGCCGACATTTTGTGGTTGGTTTCAAGAAGAAGAATAAGATGTAGACAGAAAACAGGGCGTAGATGAAAAATTTGTACTAAATGTGCAATGCATCATTATAATTATAATCATATAGTTAAAAAAGGCAAACAATGAAACGCTTTTTTTGTAATATTTTCATATTTTCTTCTACCATCCGATAATTATGTTTAATTAACAAAATTTCCGAGAATCACATTCCTCGCTCTTTGATTCTCTGAAATAATGATGGTGGGTTCACTCAGCAAAATTTACTTAAAAGTTTTTCATTTTTGAAATTTTTTACTTCCACTGTTAAGAATTGTGGGTAATCCACAATTATATATTTTGTAATTATTTAAAAAAAAAATTATAATTTTTACTCTGAGTGTTCAATTGAGATTGTTGGAGAAGTGTTGGCGCGATAATAATGTAGTGATTCCAATGAGATGTCAAAATAATCACGATATTTTTTTTTTTGCCCTGGTGAGCAGAAGAGTCAGTCAGTCAGCCTGTCCGTAGTCCTTATTACTGCTGATGATGCCAAATGCAAAAGCAATAAAATTTAATTATTTTCCATTCATTTTAAACGTTTTTATTTCACTTCAGTCTGTTGTTTATAATGATGGGGATGAGATTTTTTTTCCTTATCATTATATGTAATTGTGATTTGTGGGTTACATTTATTTAAAGAATGAGGGTAATTGATTGAATGTTTCTTGATTTTAAGATGGAGGTTTTACAGAAAATGTTTCCGTTCATCATCCTTTAAAGTCAATATATTAAGGAAAATCCGAGTGTCGGGCATCACTTGGACAAATACTCAGCTATAGCAACACTTTTTCAATGAAATGAAGAATACAGGAAACTGATAGGAGATGCAAGTTTAAAGCTAAAACAGTGCAAACGAAGTCACTTGCGAGGTCATAGAAATCTATTTTCATCTAATATCATTAAAATTAGGAAAGTTTGTTTATGATTCAAAATAAAATGTTCATAAAATTTAGTACCTACAACTTTGTACTTCAATTACCCACAACCATTTTAAAAATCTCAAAAATTCCAACAGAAATTTCCACGTCAACCAAACATCACTCATCAAATAACAGAAATCTAGCATCACTGTCATAAAAATATATTTATCTATCTTATTAATATAAATGTTATTCCAGCATCTTCAATTGGTGCAGTTGGTATTTCTCGGGTCTTCGATCTATTTATAGATATTTTCATAAAATTTAGAACCTACTAATGTCTTCCTCAATTACTATCACAAAATATTAAAAATCGGAAAATAAATTCTCCTCGTCAACCGAACATCACTCACCGAATAACATTATCCTAACATCACTGTTATAAAAGATTCGGTTTCTACTTTATTGACAGGGATTTATTCTCGCACCATTCTATCACAATCTTCATTAGGTGGAGTTAGGATTTTATGGGTCCTCGATAAATATATAAAAATGTTCATAAAAAATAGTTTTTACACATTCCTCCTTAAATTACTCACAAAAAAAATTTTAAATCTTAAAAATCCCAACATAAATTCTCTACATCAACCGAGCATCACTCAACCAATAACAGAAACCTAACATCACTGTCATAAAAATATCTTTTTCTACTTTATTGACATCTGGCAGTCACATATCTCATTCCGATGGTTATTATCATGATTATTACAACAACAGTTATGTACCATTGACGACGACGATTTATTCTCGCACCATTCATCGTCACCATCTTTATACCATCTTCAATAGCTGGAGTTGGGATTTCTTGGGACTTGGGTATGTACGAATTATGTATATATTCGAATCTGAGCATAACATACGTAGGAATACAATTAAAATTAATGATGATTCATTTAATTTAATTGATTTGCATGCTAGTTTAATGATGAGAAAATTGTTTGCTTTTCTATCATAATTACTTTTAAGAAAATTCAATTACGCGGTTTAGTTGCTCTATGCACGCTACCATTCGGTTTGGATTTTCTGTTGCTTTTATGATGGTGAAAGCAGTCAGTCTCAGTCAGTCAGCCAGTCCTATGAATGTAGATATTTATATTCGTTCTTTTATATATATTTATACATTTATATTTTTTCAAATGTAATTGGATTTAGATAAACTTATTTAATGAGGATTCGTATACTTTTTATTAGATATATACTTTTTTTTAATTAAACACAAAGTTGCATCAGACAGACCCAGACAATCATGCAATTCAATTCATTGCGATAAAAGAAGAGAAGATCATCATGTAAGCAGGAAATTAGAGGAAATGTCGTGTGAACTTCATTTTAATTATGATGCATAATTAAATGTAATCATTGAAAAAGATCTAATTGGTATCGTTTCGTCGTGTTTCCGTGTCTTCTCTGGTATTTCAGTATTTAGTCAGTTGATTGGGGTTAATGGTTTGCAACTGCAACACTAATTAATGATGCAAGCGGAGATAATTGAATATTCATGTTTAAGATTTTAGAAGAAACAATATTTATGCTAAACATAATTTTCATAGGACACCACTTTTCCAACACACATAGCCTAACATCACTATTGCATGTTTTACTATTTCCAATGAAATCGACCAATTTTTCACTTGAACGCCTAGTTTAAACTTCCAATTATTCAAATTATTCTTTGCGCTGGAATTACCTGCCAACTGCTTTCGACATCCATTTAATATCTCATCTTTATAACGCTTATTCATGGTGTGTACTTAACGAAGACAACAGACCACCCATCTCAAGACTATGACAGAACAACAAATTGGAATGGGATGGGGTCTTGTATGATTGTGTGTACCCTTTGTGATGACAATGCACTTTCGCTCATTACAAAAGTACTAATAAAGCCATACTTCTGATGACAATTAATTACTTCGAGAAAATAAAGAGGAAAAAATGAAAAACATCACGTCATCTCCTTATTATCAACTGGTTCTCGCCTTAAATTGTGGTTTATGGCGATGGCACTTGAATTATGTTCTGCTTTCATGGGTTTGATAAAATATTTCTATTTTTTTTCTATTAATGTAAATAAATGAGGAATTTATAAAAAAAAAATAAGGAAAAATCCGAAAATAGGGCATTACTTGCAAAAGTATTGAAATATAGCAACATTGTCTTTAAATTTAAATGGAATTATTGAGGTCATATCTTTGTTATCAACTGGTCTATGACGATGGCATAAGAATTATTTTCTGCTTTCATGGATTTGATAAAATATTTCTAATGGGTTTCTATTTATTTGTGATTGTAGGTAAATGAGGAATTTAAAAACTCAAAATCTTGAATTTTCGGAAAAATCCGAAAATAGGGCATTATTTTCTAAAGTTCTAAAATTTAGCAACACTATCTTTAAATTCATCAGGAATTGTTAACTTTGTTTTTTAAATATTTTTTCCCATTCTAAATTTTAAAAAATGGATTTTTATAGATTTAAGTAAATTATGAAATAAATCTTAATTTTAAGGAAAAATCCGAAGATTGGACATTACTCACAAAAGTATTAAAATATAGCAACACTGTCTTAAAATTTAGGAGGATTTATAAACTTGTGTTATAATTTTGTTTTCTAAATCAGATGTGGCATTTTTAAATCAACAAATATCCTGGAATTTTTATGAATTAAGTAAATAAAGAATGCCTCAAAAACAAAAATCTTAAACTTAAGGAAAAATTTACATGTGATTCCCGAAAATCAGGCATTACTTGCAAAGGAATTGAAATATGGCAACAATATCCTTAAATTTATCAGTTTTCTCATTTAAAAATAAAAAAAAAATCCTGTCGTGCTGGATTTTTATGGATTTAAGTAAATTATGAAATAAATCTCAAATTTCAGGAAAATTCCGAAAATAGTGGATTACTTGCAAACATATTGAAGTATAGCAACCCAGTCATTAATTTCCAAGGCTGGAATTGTTAAGAAGTGAAGGATTCCTCAAAAACAAAAATCTCAGATTTAACGAAAAATCCAATAATCGGGTATTACTTGAAAAAGTGTCAACGTATAGCAACACTGTCTTTTAATTTACTAGGAATTATAAACATTTATTATAAATTTGTCTTTACTATAAATTTTTGTTAAAATCATAAACTAATCGAGCATTACTTATCAAATTGCAAAACTATAACAACACTTTATAGTTCATGATAAAATCCATAAAAATCCTGGCAGTGCACAAAGTAAGGCTGTAATTTTCCGTTGTGTTTTGAATAAAAAGGTGTTTATACAGTTCATTTAAAATATAGCAAATAGTGGTAGACAGTGAGACTCGATTGCATACGATACGATTGAGCTCACTTAGTGCAGCCATAGCAGGCAAGCGAAATACCTTATTTTTATTTATAATATCACCTTAGTCGTCTATCATTCTATCGATCTTATCTTTTTTCGAATGCGATAAAACTTAGCTAGCTTGCTATATATTTTTATTTGATTTGCTTTTGAACGTGACAGACGACGAGGAGGTATGAAATGTATAGATTGAATAAAATGAAACTTAAACTAAAAGGAACAAACCATCCGATCCGTTTGGATTGAATAGAAATATATATGAGTTAGTTTGTCAGATAGTCACAGAGCCAGTAGTCTGTGAGCGACAATAACAACAGCTACAACAACAGCAGCAACTATAGAAAAAGCCCAAGCCAGACCAGACCACAGTGCAGATATGAGATATTTGGATATATGTCATTGCATTTAATAAGCCTTTATTTGTTTATATTGTTGTCATGAAGGTAATAAATCATCGAATGTGTACAAATACAGAACATACATACTAGCTGACTGTCCTCTGACTCTGGTTCATTTTATTCGGAACAGAATAAATTTTGTAGACACTTGGTAGAAGAGATAGTGTATAGTGTGGAATAGAGTTGAGCTGAGTGCTGCAGGAAGAACCAGTCGGGTTGGGCTCTTTTTCTATGTATGTTTGCAAATAATGATATTTATGATGATTATTTTTATTTGTTTATATTTGTCGTATATGCTTTTGGTGTTTAAACAGCGATAACGAAGTACCTACATTGGTTTGGTTGTTGGATATTAAATCGTTCAATGTTCATGACATTGTAAAATCACACCGGAAATATTCTAGTGGTTTTTTCGGTTTATAATTTGATTAGACGCTTCAACTGACTTTATCGGCGGATATTTGAATTTATCGCTTCCATTTGGTTAGTTGAAAGTAATAGACATTTAGGATTTCATGGTAATTGTTTATTACCTAAAACAAATAACATCGAAAATCTCTGCGATAAACATCTGGTCTGTCAACACTGAATACATAACAAAAAAACTTCTATCTATCGAGCATCACTATGATAATTAATTAACCTGTCATCACTTTAGACTAAAAAACTCCACACGTATTAATTCAACATTTTCAAATTCCAATCAGCAAGAGAAAACTACTTTTCATTAGTATTCCGTAAAAAGCAGACGACAATGGTAATTAAATTAACCAGAAAAGGTTATAATTTTGGTCATTTTTTCACTCCTATTAATTAAAATGAACCAAGAAAAAGAGGAAGGAAATCCCATTTTAATTCTCTCCTTTTTCCTCTCGTTTTCTCTGTAAATGCTATTCAGTCATTTCATTTGATATAACAGGGATATAGTCCCACTCCCATAAAAGTCAAACTTTTTAATTAATTAAAAAAGAAGAGATGTATTATATAGGTTGATTGCTTCGCCTGCCTTACTGCCTGCTGCTCTACGACTGGTATTCCACTAGTAGCTGCTTACATAGAAAACAACAACGACGAGCCATCCAGGAACAACAACAGTGGAAATTCTCCGAAAAATTTAATTACTTCGTCGCCGTTCCTCCAGCTTTTTTCAACTCGATCCGGTTCTCGTAGAGTTTCTAGCAATGTGAAGTAAAGAACATAGTCGTAGTGTTGGATTGAGTGTGTACCCTTTAATTAAAATCCAAACACAAATCAACCAGACCAACAATATATATAAACATTCAGGCAGGATATCAAAGTATTATGGCCACCCTTATTTCAAAATTTTCAGAAAGAAATCTAATTTATTTTTTACTACTTTATTTCTGCTCCTTCTGCAAGGAAATTGAAAATCTTATCAAAATAAGGATAATTAATGGATCTGATGGACAGACGGTCGAGGTTATATATTTTGGTTAGAGATTTTTTTGTTCCTTTGAATTGGATGTAATGGACCATTAAATTAAAAATTGAGAGTTTATGGATAGTTTGTTAGAAAATCCTTTTTTGTAGAAATCCACATTTGCACTGGCATTTCTCTTGAAATGTAGATAACCTAGCAACACTGGATATAATTTCTATCAAACATTTTAAATATGGTATCATTGAGCACTTAGTTGGCAGATAATTAGTTGTTCCGAAATGAAATGAACGAAAATTATCGGTTCGTGCCATTTAGGCATTATTACCACAAAAATGTTTTCAATATAATAACACCTAGCATTCCTAATCTAAAACACGTTTAAAGTTTTAGTAAATATCCTTTACGAAATCCACATTTACACTATCATTTTTCTTGAAATATAAATCATCTAGCAATATTGAACACCAACTGTTGAACTTTCTTCATTTACTTCCCGAAATAAAAGAATTCCCCTTATATAATTTAATATCATAAGAAATGTCAGATTCTCTATATATATTTTGACAAAAATTCATAGAAAATCTAACATCTCTCTTAAGAAATAAGTAAGCTGACATCACTGAATTGTTCAAATAAGCAGCATTACCATCAAACATCCGCAAATTCTCATCAAATAAAAATATTTGAGCCTACTCATTTCCCATAAAAGAATGAACATTAAAAATAAAATTCCATCCAAAAAGCAATCATTCCCCTACCAACATCATTCAATAACACTCCATGAAACGAAAAGTTTTATTAAAATGTTCATGAACTTTTTTATACTTGTTCATCCAGTAAAAACAAACTGATAACAAGCGATCTGCGTCCAACATTCCCACTCCCAAAAGACATAATCACTCGAGAAATAATTATCAATTTTAATTAAATAAGTAAAAAAGTAATTCCCTCACAAACATTTAATTAAATTTCACCCTCAACTCGGCCACATCATGCCTCTCAGTTCGTTCGTTTGTTCCTTACTTTCTTCCCTTCCTGCTGCCATGCCATGCCGCTCGACTTCACAGAACACCCATAAAAAACTACAGAGAGAAACGGAGCAAGATTCCTGCTAAACGCAATAAAAATTAATAATTAAAAAAGCAAAACGACAACATATTTCTATATTATTCCTTAATATTTATATATATATAAAAATTCCATTGTACCCTTGCTTCGCTGCTTTGGATGTTGTCTGCTAGTTCCTTTGGCCGAACTCCATCCCAAACCATCCCACTTTGGGATATAATGCCGTCCATTTATCAAATTAAATTCATTATGTTGAGGGTTATATGATAATTAAACGAGATAATTAAATTGAAAATTCTTTTGTTGTTTGTAATTCATTTATTCATTCTCTTGTCCCCGGGAACGCCGTCGTCGTTCCCACTCTGACTACATTCATCTCCGACGATTCGAATCAACTCGACTTTCTTCCGACTTTTCTCCTCCTTTACTCTTAATAGAAAAGCAATAGTTTTCTTCTTTCTCTTCACTTGAAGAAATTTTTTGGATTTCTCTTTTTTTATTACAATATTTATAAAAACAATTATAAGAAAATTAAAAATTTTTTTTTTTTATTTTTAAATTAAAAAAAAAATTTCCCCCCCCCCATTCAAAGTTTTGAATCAGCTGTTTTGATTCGCAATATTCTATTGCAAAAAAAATTAAGTGTAGAGATAGGGGCATGTCCGTAAATCATCCGTTTCTTCAAAGGAAATTTATAACTATTACAAAGATTCCACTATAAGTCTTACAATTTAAGGACACTATAGGGTTACGGACAAAATCTCTGTACAGAATAGCCCCCCCCCCTATTTCAAAAATTATAAAAAAATAAATATAAGACCAACAAAAATCTTCTCGCACTGTCGTCCGTGATTGTGGGACTTCCTCAACACCCCAAGCACAAAGAGTAAGGAAGAAGTTTTCCTCATTTTCTAAATGGAGGATAAAATTAAAATGAATGAAAATAATGAAAACGATAGGTATATTCAATGTGGATGGTGATTCGAGGATAGACGTCTCTCGGTATATAAGTATAGATACATTTCAAGTTCTGTATCTCACTGGAAACCTATGCTTTTAAAGAGATTATCGATTTACGTAATCGATTCTGTGACATTTTCCCTTTTTTGTCTCTTGTTCACCTTCTCTCCAGACGGTAAATGAGAAAAATGGTGAGCAGGAAAGTAAGGTTTTATTGAATTGGGATATTAAGTATAGTATTCCTAATAGGATACTTTTGTGAGTAGCTCGAAGATGGCGATCGACATCATAAAGTAAGAAGTCGTTCATTTCAGTCGAGATGTTTTGACAAAGTTCTTTAATCGTCCGTTTGATAAGAGCTGGTAAATGATTAAGTATAAATAAAAGATGTGGTTAAAAGACACGTGAAAATGATGTACGTTTTTGAGCTTCAAGCTTGCTGAAGGAGTGATTGAAAAGTTTATTAATCTCTCTTGCTATCATCAGAAATTATCTGCTGTTCTCCTTCCTTCACAGCTGATCCTTTGCGATTGTTGTCAAGCGATTTCAACCATTATATATCGTTCAGTTTTTTTTTCTCCAAAATGTAATTTTTTTTGAATAAGACTATTTAGAGATTTTTAAAAAAATTAAAAAATTAATTACCAACAATTGTCTCCAGCAGTAGAACCCGCATTCCTGGCCAAGCGTATCATCAGCTGCAATATTATGAAACAGCTGATGAATTTGCCAGACGACACAAACCTGTTAGGTGAGTCAAAATAAAGCAATTTAGAACCGAAGCTGAAATCTTAAAAAAAAAAGCAGCTAGCCGAAGCCGACGTTCTGAATTTGGCTACTTAAATTCTTCTGAAAAAAATTGTTCTTACTCTTCTATTCTTCTTTTTTCTCTTGCAATTTTTCATCAGCCGATTAAGGCGCCAGCCAATTATTTTCATTTCCCTGTGTCAGACCTGAGCCGAAAATAAGGCGATTTACAACCCAAGCCGTAAATTTTCTGAAAAAGCGGCTTTTCTTGATTTGGCTTCATACACTTTTCGGAAAAAATGTTGTTGTAATTATTTTCTTCTTTTTTCCCTTGTAATTTTTTGAATTAAGGCGAATCTAGGCACAAGCCGATTATTTTCATTTGGCTGGGTGGAGCCGAAAAAATCAATCGGCTTATAAGTATGCCCTGTGTGGAACCGAAAAAAATCAATCGACTTACACCTTATTAAACAGCTGATAATATCGCCATGCGATCTGGGAAATATCTTCATCATACGATTTCTGTGTGATTAGTTCCTGGCGATTTTGAGTATATTATTCTATTCAATCTCTTATTCTATTCAATCGACCGTGTCTTATTAATATGAAAATACAACTTTTTTTGTAAAATTAAATAAATTCATTCCACAAATTTAATGGAAAAAAATAAATCAATTACACTCAAATGTCTCAAACAATTGAACCCAAATGCATAACCAAATTAATCTGAAAATGAACTTATCCGCTATCAATGACCAAGTTTTTCATCAAATAAAGAGAAAATCCATTTATCAGACTCACAGACAATTCCACCCCGTTCGCAAAGACATTCCCAGTCCGGGTGAACCGGGGATGGAAAAGTGAAAAACACTTTTGAATTCTTGATAAAAACGAAAGGGTGGAAAAGAGGAAAATAATAGGAAAAAAAAGTATGGCAACAGCACCAACAACAAGAACTGAACAGCCAGCACAAAAAAGCAATTTAATCGTAGTGTCGCTAGCTGGCTTGGCTGGCTGGGAAGCAAGCAGCTAGCTAGGAAGCAGCAAGCAAGCAGGCAGGCAACACTATGGGGAAAGGGAATAAAACAGGGATATGAAAAATTGAAATTTGATTGCTTTTTGTTTATAAAAATTCATTTCAAATTTAAATTTATCCTTTCTTTTTCTTCTTGTTATATTAATAATGTGTTTTATATTATATTATTTGATTGTATTTGTATTTTTGTTTCATTTTAGGATGTTTGGAATTTCTGGAACCTGTGCAGGTTGTGGTCTGATAATACCACCTAATGAATTTGTGGCTAAAGCACCTACGAATTTAGATAATAACAATAAGAATCCCTTCCCAGCTACCCATCATCTATTTCATCTGAAATGCTTTACATGTACAAAATGCGGATCCGTATTAAAGTCGGGAGATAGGTGAGTTTTTATTTTTGTATATATTTTTATTGGACAATTGGGGTTTTTGGACATTGTAGGTAATAGTGTGCTATATTAGGCAATGTATACATTTTGTCTCCAAATTGTCTTCCTAAGAGACTACTTAGAACAAAAAAAGAAAAAATGTTGCAAAATAACGTGTCGACTTAGTCGATCATCGCAGATTGTTATCATGACGAGCAAAATAAGTCATCGGCAAAAAATGTTCACCAAATACCTCAGTCGCGGCATTTTGACGACGATCGATGATTAATAAAATATTGGCGACGATGGTCGACTACGGCTTATTTTTGGGTACAAAATTTTGTCGACGACGGTCGACTATGGCTTATTTTTATTCAGGTTTTCGAATTGTCCACGTGTGACGAATTTAGTTGCGAAATTTTAAAGCGACGGTCGATAAAAACGATGTAAGAAAAAGTCGCAGATAGCGACGGTCGACGCGTAAAATTTTTGGCGACGGCGGTCGACTACGGCTAATTTTGCGTGACGACTGAGGTGACTGGCGTAGACCAACGCAAAGCGTGATTTTTTTTCATCGCTTTTAGCCGACCGTCACTTTTAAATTTCGCGAAAATAATTTTACATAAAACGAATTTGTCACGTCGCATGCCGCCTAGCCTGAAAATATACAACCCGCAGTCGGTAGTCGTCGAGTACATTTTGCACCATAAAAATAGTCGTAATCGAACAAATTTTCAATAATTTTTCTTTCTAAAGGCCCGTTTACACTATAGAGTTTTCTCTAGCTAGAGCTCTAGCTAG
>HF691946.1:1649-15140 GCA_000341915.2 Megaselia scalaris
GTATGGGCCGATGATCTCTCGAAATTATCTTAAAAGCAGTGTTCAAAATACTGATTGGAGGGGTCAGAGATTCAGGGTTTGGTCCGTGTTGGTAGAGGTGAATCACTATCGCCATTTAGCAATTCGTCAAAATACTCGACCCATCTATTTAGTACATCGACTTTGTTGGTGAGCAAATTAGATGTAAGTTAAGTAACTTACAGTAGGTAACTAATACAAATATATATTTTGCCCATCTATATCTGTACCAAATTCCTACTTTCATTCCGCTGGATTCTAAAAAAAAATTGAAACATTGTGTAAGAAATATTGTTTACATAAAAAAAATTGAAACATTGTGTAAGAAATATTGTTTACATATGTAAAAAACTATAATTTCATTTACTGATTTTATTATTGTGTATTATTGTAATATATGACAAAAATGTTACTTTCTTTCAGTAAATTACCGCATATTTACATTGCTATGTAAATTGAGGTGTAAGTTACATATGTCAGCAATAGAACTTGAAAATATTAAAATCAATTATTAATTCATAGATGTCCATTATTTACATAACATACATAAGCAATATATATAAATTACCATCCACTTAATTTTGACCACCAATAGAAATGTTTTAAAATAGTATCATAAAAGTTTCAAAGCTTGGTGCTGTCTTAAAAATGCTTTGACAGGGGATATCTTTCAAGGTTTATGTTATTAAAATAAGTTTTTTAAATAATAAATTTTGTTAAAAAATAAAATAAAAATAAAAATGTAGCAGATATTCCAAGTTTAATATCTTAAGTCTGTAATATTTTTAATCTGACAATATTTGTCGTCATTTTTTTAAAAACCTTCCCTGACATTACACACAGAAGTCACAAGTTAAAAAAAAATGCTTAAAATCTAATTCATAGATTTTTATTTGAAAAAATCTATGATGAATCTATTAAAAATACTTGGAAGCTATGAATTAGTCCTATTTCTAATGTTTATCTCAAAGTTGCTAGAATTCGAATCCTTTGCACAAAATCACAATGAAAGACTGCAGATTTTCCTAGTAATTCGAAGTCAGGTATATGAACTAATAAATCTGTAAAACCCAAGGATCAACTACCTAATTTTAGGTAAAATTAGAAATACTTCAAATTTTTGAATTCAGTAGAAAATTAGTTTTCTTATCGGCAGGATATTTCTATTTTAAACATTTTAAAATATAAGGTAAATATACAAAACTATCAAATGTAAATAACTTTCTTAATCTCCATCGACCATCACTGATTGTCATTGCAAAGTATTTTTATTACTTTGCACCATGCGGGTAACTTACGGTATGTTGCATTGTAGATTTATCTAGACAGAATGGGTTTGTTGGTCTCTGATAGCATTTTTTTTACAAATATTTATTGATATATTCTATAAATATTCCAGAAATTCCAATATTCAATTACTCCCAATGATTGCTTTTCACGCCTTCCTCCAAGTTCTGAAACCCTTAAGTCGTAGACAAATTGATCCCAATCTGTTCGCTAAATTACCATCGATTTACAAGAAATTTTCGCACTGCATTGTGTAGCATCAAATCAAATAATGAAAAATGTTTAGCGATTTCCATGTATCTCTTTAGGCAACATTCCTTAATTTTTGTTTAACGACTCGGTCACGTTTTGTTCTGGATAACTTGTGAAACACAAGAACCTCACGCGATCTTCCAGACGAGACCAGGCCAGACTATACAAAGAGCTGTACATCGTATAGTCAAAGATGAAATGCATTTTCCCCTGAAGTAATTACATCTTAATAATGTTGAATGTAATCTATTTTTTAATCAAATAGCTATTCTATACTTCTTAGTCTTCTCCACAAGATACCTTTCCCCACAGGGAACAGAGAAAATATAAAGTCTAGTCAAATAATTTGCACGCTTATCTGATTTAAAGCTTCATGTAGAAGACTGGCCATAAGACTTGTTCTGCAAGATATTTGTTTTATATATTTTATTTTCAAGTTTCTAGCATTATCAAAGAAGGTGCGCCTTCCAAATCAATTTAAATTTAATTACCAAAATCAATTAAAAACTCAATTTCCTTTTTTCCAGATGCCCACAGAATGTCATCGTTAGATATAACTCCTACACAAAATGAGAATCCATCAGATCTCCTTGATAAATCGTTCCTGTTCACAAGCGAGCACTCCTATGAAGACTTGTGTGAGGAGGTACTTGAGGCAAGAATGTTGGCAATGAACTTGAAAAATGGACAGGACGTAGATGATGTGTCTAAAGAGCTATTGCCACACCACCAGCACCTTCATCAGCAAAACAGCATAAACGGGGGTGGTGATGGAAGTGATAGTGGGTTGGATATTGCAACACCCCTAAATGTGTGCCTTCATCGAGAAGAAGATGAGTCAAATTTAAATGGAAATATTTCTTGTGATTCCAGTATGATAAGTTACAGCTCTGATGTGTGTGACCAGAAGAACCTCAATCGACAAAACTCCAACTACGAATGTGTGAGTGAGAATGGTAGTGAAAGTTCATCTGTTACAGGAGCATCAACAGTGGTTCCCAAAAGAACTCTGATCAAAAAGAAGGTAGCTGTATTTGAAGCCCCTTCAACACCAACAACTGCAGGTCAGTTGCCGAAAATCAAAAATAGAACTAATGTTGCCAGAACCCAGTCTCTTACAAGACCATCTCCCCCAAACCTCCATACAAGGGAACGAGCAAAGTCTCGGGGAACCGAAAAGCAGACACCAGTGACTCCACATCGATCAACTTCCATCCATAAACCTCA
Source organism: Megaselia scalaris (assembly GCA_000341915.2). NCBI lineage: Eukaryota > Metazoa > Arthropoda > Insecta > Diptera > Phoridae > Megaselia > Megaselia scalaris. Next base: position 4,434 of record HF691946.1, read on the forward strand.
AAAACCAGATTCCCTGCCATCGCCTTTAGTCACTCCGTCCTTACAACGGGTCATACAAAGAACTCCATCCTTGTCCAGAGCAAGGACACCTGGAACTCCATCAGATGAAGGTTCTGGTAAATGGGCACATGTCCGCGCAAAAGTTTCCACAAACACTCCACGACGAGGCATTTCAGTAGCTCCAGATTCCCATATTGGGAAGAGCAAAGAGAACCTTAATATATACGGAACCTTACCAAGACTAAAAAACAAAAGTCGGTCGAAGACCTATTGGGTAGAAATTCAAGAAGCAACTCCATAACCAGAGATACTAATCGCATGACATCTTCGGTTATAATATCTGGCACGCAAACTATTGGCCGGAAATCATTGGTCTCTAAGTTTACCAATCCAACAGTACAACGTAGTCCCAAGAAACCCGCTCAACCGAAAACAAAAATCTATCATGAAATCAGTGTCCAAACTATGATTTCTAATATCGATGTAAATGGAGCTGAGTTTACTTTGGGCCTGGCTCAACCAATTAAAGTTGACGCTGTGGAAACTATTGAAACCTCTACCCAATCTGACATCCGAGACAAGGAATTAGAGGCCTTACGAGAGCAAATCCGTCAATTAAATGAGAAACAAGTCGAGCTTAACCATAAACTTTGTGAAAAGGCAGACAAAGTCATTCATTTGGAACATCAATTGTCCCAAGAACGCGAAGGTAAAATTGCGGTTCAAAGAGAATTGCATTTGAATGCAGAACGAGTTCTTGGAATGTTGGATATGGCGCGTGGCACTCCAACCGAGGAGGAAAATTGCTTTGATAGTTTCCAAATGCTTGAATCACAAATCCAATGGTCTGGCAACGAGCTAGTGGAGAAAAAGAGTGAAATTAACAAGCTGAGGAAATTGTGCAGAACGTTGCAAGTCGAGCTTGATAGGTCTTTAAGTGCTCAGGAGCGTTTTATGGAGGAGAAGGTTTCAAGTGAAAAGGACTGGCAGGAAATGCAGGATTTCCTTCAATATGAAAAGAGTGTTATGAGCGAGGCTTTGAAAGAGACTGAAGTGGAAATGGAAGACTTGAAGAAGAGATTGGAGAGCAAAGACAGTGAAATCAAGGTGTTAAGAGATGAATGCAGGCATTTAGTCAGGTTGAATGAACAGAGAAGGTGAGATATTTAAGATTTTTTTTAGAAATGTTGTTGGTAAACCTATTTTTTACAGACAAGAAAATAAATTGATGCAAAGTAAATGTGCAGCTTTGGAAACTAAGAACTCGATATAATCTCAGTTCAGCAATCTGGATTAGCGGGATCTTCAGCAGCTCTAACTGGTCTTCACACTCGTCTCGATAGTTTGGTGGAACAACTAATTTCAACATATAACATTTCTGATCAAGATCTTGAGGTAAATTATTTCTATAGATCCTCTAACCCGAACCTCTTTGTTTTCTCCTATATTTAGTGTGAAAATTCTTTTGATCCCTGTCTTTGGTGGTAAGTCTACTTAAGTAGTAGACCTTTTCGAAATTCTTCTCTATAATAGTAGAATGTTTCTAGAATTTTAGGTGGCGTTTTACAATTAGTTGTTATTTAAAATTAGGAACCTATAATCACATTTAGATTTTCATCTAATTCTTAGCCATCCATCCATCAAATTTTTTAACATTTCTATAACATATATCTAATCCTTTGATATTTTAGGATGTCGTATTCCACAATGAAGCCTATACGAACAGCAGTAACGATGGAAGTCCAGAAAACCATTTAACTATTGAACAGATCCAGAACAGAAATTTGCAAATCCAAGATCAATGCGAAGATTTGTCACCGCAAAGGAACCAGTCATTTATTGCAGCTGTAATTAGCGCTATTAAGCATGCAACTTTGAACAAGAAGTCAAACGGAGGTAGTAAGAGAAATTCTAAGTGTAATGGTACAGTCACACATCCTACAGATGGTAATGAATCTGATTCCACGGAAATGTTGGACTCAGAAACTGAACCATGTCTTATGATGGACAATGTCTTGGAGGATGTGACTATGCCAGACACTCATTCCCATAACATGGTTTCCTCCTCGCATATGATGATATCTCAAACTGAAGTGCCATCAGAAATGCTGAACTCTATGAATTCGGTGATGTCCGGAGCATCAACAAACGCCCCAGATGAATCCTTGCAAAATTTGTCACAAGCGATTACAAATAGGCAGCAAATGGAGTTTCATATTCAGTCTTTCGGGTGAGTTTTTCTTTAGAATTTTTATGTAATTGAAGTAATTGGTATTTTATTGTTTAATATGTAAACAATGTTTTTTACATAATGTAAAAATCTATCAAATCAACAAAAATTTAAATAGAAAGTTCAGATTTTGTGTTTATGAGACTTACAAAATTAAGATTTGTAATTTATCTTTTTAAGTAAATTAAGTAATTTATTTTTAAAAGTAAATAATATTTCTTACAAAATGTAAAAAAAAACTTAAAATCAACATTGATATAGAAAATTCACCCTTTGTGTTCAAGAGATTTTTGAAATGAAAGCTAGGGTATGATTTGGTAATTTATTTGTTTACATAAGTAAAAAATATTTATTACAAAATGTAAAAAACTAGAACTCATATAAAATTTATCTTTATTGCAATTAGGAAATGATAGTTAGATTTGATAGATAATTTGTGTTTACATATGTAAACATTAAATCATGGTTGGGCAAAATGAACTATTTAGTTAATTACTTTCGTAATTTACATGTAATGTACGTACGTAAATTATGTAATTTACGTAAATAACTGAAGTCTTGTATGGAAGTAGTTAATTACTTACGTAAATTATGTGTAAATTACGCTTGTAAATTACAGACAGTGCCCATCCCTGCAATAAATCTTACATAGTGTAAACAATGTAAATGATAGTCAAATTTGTATATATAAATGATAGAAGAGACTGTCATGTGTCATATACTTTTCACACATATGTCAATAATATTGTTTACATAATGTAAAATACTAGTTAAAATCCACAATATTATTGTGAAAGTAAATAATGAACATACCTATTTTTACATATGTAATCAATATTTCATCCATACTGTAGAAAATGTGAAAGATAGTAAACTTTGTGTATATGAGTTATTTACATAATGTAAATAACTCATTAAAATCTACAACTTTATTATGGCATGATATAGAAAAGACTATTACGTATCATTTACTGTTCATATATATCTCAATAATATTGTTTAGAACTCGTTAAAATCCACAATATTATTGGGAAAGCAAATAATAAACATACCTATTTTTAATTTTGTAATCGATATTCATTCATAATGTAAAAAATTTAAAAGATAGTCGAATTTTTGTATATGAGTTCTTTACATAATGTAAATAACTCGTTAAAATCTACAACTTTATTATGACATAGAAAAGACTGTCACGTATCATATACTGTTCATACATATGTCAATAATATTGTTTACATAATTTAAAGAACTCATTAAAATCCCCAATATTATTTGGAAAGTAAATAATGAACATATCTATTTTTAATTTTGTAATCATTATTTCATACATAATGTAGAGAATGTAAGATAAGATGTGAAATTTGTGTATATGAGTTCTTTACATAATGTAAATAACTCGATAAAATCCACAACTTTATTATATCATGATAAGTTTTATTTTAGTTGACGGGACAGCCAGTACTAGGTTTCTATCTATCACGACATTCTAAAGACACAAAGAGTCCCCTTGATCCACCAAAGACTTCTACTATAAACTATATGTAAACATATTTAGTACATATGTAAACAATTGTTTATACAAAATGTAAAAGATTTTATATGATGTGTTTATTGTGTAAACTATCTTCGTTCTCCAAAAAAACTAGAATTACCCACAATATACACTTTTTTGTTTAAAACTTTATTGTAACTTTTATTTTAAAAAAAATTGCGGGTAATATGAAGTCCAGAGTTCAAATCACATCAAAAACATTTTTTTTTTATTTTCTTAAAAGTGTTTGTAAAATTGTATAATTACTAATTTATAAAACATATACCTATCAGTTTCAGAGATCACGATGATAATTTGCACAGCGTCCATGATTCTATTGGTGAGATGTCGTCTTTACAGGATTTCTGCTCAACAAACCAACAGCAAGCTGTGGTGGAACAAATTATATCCGTAGACAATTTAGTCACCAAGTTACTTAAAGTTCTAAGACTGATTCAAATGGATAATGATAACTGCATCCAACATCTTATCCTTGATAAGTGAGTGCCATTTTACATATTTTTTACATAATATACTTATAATGTGTATGATTTTCCAGAAACAAGCTCAACAAAACAAGGAGGAACTCCTAGAGAAAATTAAAGATCTCCAAGATGTGAATGTCAAGTTACAGGATGAACTTATGGATGCCACACAGGAACTATTATTGAAATCTAATGATTTGTCCAGTTCAAAATCGGAACTACAGCGACATCGTAATGAGATCGATGTAAGATTTTGAACAAAATGGCACCCAAAAATCCGCACATAATCATTGTAGAAAGACTTTTATTTTAGTTTTACACCTCACCTTTTATTGCTAATTGTATCTTTATTTTATATCTTCAAGAAATATATTATTTTTATTTTACATTTACATATTTTTTTTCTCATTTTTTTCTTTGGTTTTTCATATTCAAATTCATAGATTCATGGTAATGGGGGGGGGGTGTCTTTTGGTAAAATTTCAAAATTTTGCTATTTTTTTATTTTAATTGAAATAGGGTTTCCACAAAAAACTGTCTTTTGGTCAAATTTCAAAATTTTGCAACATGATGTTGAAATGTATAATAAAAGATACAATATACCTGTATATTGGACCACATAAGGTTCGCAATAAATTGACTGTTATAGTGAGTTAGGCATCAATTGAGAATTTAGAGTTTCTGAAGTTTGTTGATGAGTAAATCGAAATCAAAAGGAAGCTGGGTATAGCCATCTCCTATACCCCGCCAGATAAGAACATGTAGCTTTGCTTGATAAACCTAAAGAAGAACGAATTACAAAGTCTTTCTCTAATGATCTTAGGTAGCAGTTCGGCAAAAATAATAGAAGGAGATCTGATGATCCCTCAGCGACAGTCGATTTTTAATAAATAAGTTCATATATACATGAAACGAAAACATTTAGGCTTTTATATAAAAATATAAGTTTTTTAAATAAATATTTTTCTTTATATTTTATCTATTAAATATTAAAAAGGACGAAAAAGTAGAAAAGGAGGATAAGTGGCAGGCCTGCAAATGTTTTCATATGAGAATCGTCAGTATAAAACTTAGAAATATAGGCACGGAAGGGCACTGGCTGTAAATACATGCCAATTACGTAAATACTTAAATACTTTAATACAAAAACTTTGTTACTTATGTAATTTATATAAGTAAATTACGCTTTAATTACGTTTTCAAAGCGACAGAAGCTATGATCAGTCACTCTCTGTCTAAATGTATATGAAAGGTACTCAATTTGTCTTGAGTGGAGCACTTAGGAAAGAATCTTGATTTACAATGGACACAACGATTCTGATAGTTTTCAGAATAAATTTTTAATTTTCTGTAATACTTAGATATATTTCTTAGTTGTATTTCAATAATATGTTGAAATAAATATTATAAATTTAAAAAAATATAAAGTTAAATAAAATTAATATTGGAGTTTAATATCTTCACGCAGTGAAAGTAATTAGTTGCAGTAACTAAAGTAAATAACTATTAGTTACCTACGTAAATTATGTGTAAGTTACTAGTAAGTAACCTAACCTACCTAATGTAACTAATTAAAAAAAGTTTTTTCTTAAACAACTGTCTGTAATTGAACTGCAGTGAATTTCTAAAGTAAAATTCATGGTCAATCTAGGTTCTATGAACATTTCTGATCTTTTCTCAAATTTTTCAGACTAATTGGTCACTCTAGACAACATTCTGTTTGCTTATAAATGCCGAGATAACCTTTTTCATTGACACTTCCGAGCTTTGCATACGCTTTATAGGATGTAAAATATATGGACTATAGAAAATATTGTATAAGTACGAATTTCTTTCGGAACTCCTTTGATAATATGTAAATGTAATAGTAAACAATTCAAAAAAACCTTCAATTACCTTCAAAAATTCCTTTTCAAATAACTCTGTCCACAGTGCATCCCATTGCAATTAAAAAAAAATCATATTTAGTCGTGGAAAATTAGTAGAAAAAAACTGTAACCAAGACAATCCCCTCAACCCAGGTGGTATTTCTTTAGCACTTTTCCACCTAAACAGGTGTTATTTTTTTGTAATTTATTTCCAATGAATAGGTTAAGTGCGGTCAAGTTTTATACTTTTCTTTTCTTGCAGTCATTTTCAAATTTGTTAAGGTCTCTCAACTTAAACTAACAGATTTTCTTTTATATATACCATACCTATCTATTATCTATGGTATATTTGAAAACTGATTTTCTTTTGTACTATATCTACCATTTCAAGTGCTTAACGGAACGAAGAGCTGAAAGAGTTTCTAGATAATAATAGTTCTTGGAGTTTTTATGGTCTCTAAGAGACTTTATTCTATTAAAAGTGTATATTTTCTTTAGTGCATCTTACTTTTGCCAGAAGAAAGCACAATGATTTGTGGTTAGACTTATGACATGTGCAATTCATTGCCAGCGGTAGTTAAAAAATCATTAACTCGCTTTGATTGTTGTTTATCTTATATATGTTGATAGGTAATTGAGGTTTAAAGGTGGTCCAATGGCTTAGATCTATAGATTCTAGGCATTGATAAATTGATTTTAACTGTTAGTTTCCAGTGACAGGATGTATAAAGTTGGTGGTCCAAAATTATAAGCTCCTATAATTACTGTCTGTAAAAAAAACTTGTAGGAAACAATCCAAAAACCAGCCATCGTGAAAGCCAAATGAAAGTAGAACATCACCCAATGTCAATCAATCCTTGAACTATTACCCTAATTGTCTATACAATGCAATGTGCAAGTCCTTGAACAATTACTCTCACAAAACTTCAAAACAACTTATTAAAATTTCTTATAATATCAAACAATATTATCAATCTCACAATCTAAGACCATCGAAAGTGAATTTACAAAAGAAGGTGTAACTTTTCCACCTCTTACAATTTCCAATCTTGGAAAACTAGTCAGTTTTGATGAAGAATTTCTCCTCCAGAAATTTATGAAACTCTTTAAATACAAACTGAAAACCGATCAAAATCTTCATTTTATCGTGACTTTACTTGAAGGTGTTTTTATTCAATGAAAAACTAAAAGTATAAAAAATATAGAAGAAACTTTTCTAGCAATAATTTTTTATATTTTTCTTCTGTAATTTGTTTGAATGCCAAACAAAAATATGGCGCCAGTGAATTTGGCTTGTTGCAGAATTGTTGCACTTAGAGAAGACAATTGGAGTCAAATTATAGGAATTATGGTCAATAAAAGGATATTTCAAGTGCTTTTTGCACTTGGCGAAATTTTTAGAAATAAACTTGAAAATGCTTCACTCAAGCAGCTATACTGAGTATCTTTTTTAATAACTAAAGACAGGGAGTTACAATTCATTGCTTTTGTCGCTTAGAAAAGGGAATATAAATCTAGAAAATAAAGTAAAAAGAGAAGGAGTACTAAAGTCCCTGGATTAAACTGATGGTACAAGGACGTGTTACGGGTCTACAATAAATCTGGTCAGATTCTTGCATATGCAGATAATTTTGATGTCATTGAAAGTACATCACCCCGAATCATCATCGATGGCTATTGTCGGTAATTTACGTAAATTAAAAGTGTAATTAACCCGTAATTTACATAAGTAATTTAATACTTCAATACAAAGTATCAGTTATTTACTTGAATTACATAATTTGCAGAAGTAAATTACATGTAAATTTCGTAAGTAATTAACCGAATACTCATATATGTAAATTCGAAATTACTTCTGACAATAAGGTAAGAGTCAAAGATAAGTAGACGGATCGTCATTTGGTAACAAGGATATAGGGAGCTAATATTCAAGTTCTGCTATATAGAGCTGAAGATCCAGCGGAATATTTATGATTCCATAATAGATTTGTATGTATGAATAATTTCAAGCATGAACTACAGGGATGGACACTGTCTGTAATTTACGTAATTTACAAGCGTAATTTACACGGGGGGGGGGGCCATGTTCTGGATTTCTATTTCAGCTGCTTTCATGATCATTTCCTTGTCGGAGTCCGCTTAGAGTCCGGAACTCTTCAGAGACTCCTCCCGGAGCTTGATACGTCATTTGGCTTATGTTGGTCGGCATTGATAGTGGCCAACAATGTTGATGACATATTGTTTTAACCTCTCAGATATGACAGATGCAGGGATCTTATTCAACATTTAGCAAGCCGATTTCTCGTATGATCAAGTTTCATTCCTGTGGCATCTTTTCGCTGCTCCACATTTTTGTTAGGATTTGATGAAATATCCTACTTGCTCCAGCTGTTTTGAGGCGTGTCTGGATAGCTCGATACACCTCGGCTGTTGTTGATGGAGGGACATCTTCATTGTTTTGGAACTTTTAGGACTGATTTCTTTGAGGGAAGGTTCTACTTTCGTTGCTGTTCAGTAGTTCTTTGAAGATATCTTCCCATTGCATAAGGACCTCCCCTTTATTCATTATCAAGTTTGTTCTTACAGCAGCATATATTTTCGCTGACGGTTTAAATATTACTAAATTTCAATTATATCCGAATTACAGGTTGTGATCTATAAAAATGACGAATATATTATAGAGCAGTATCTATATTATGTATTTAGTATCTAAAATATAGTTACAGGAACTATAATGTGTTTACGGTTTCTATATTTAACGCTTCTAATCTGTGTTATGAGGGACATACTAAGTCACTTCTCTAAGTGTGGTATCTATATTCAAACTTTTAAACGGATCCATCCATATTTATGGATGTGACATACATATATTATATGTGTTTATATATATTATGCATATATATGCAAACACATTTTGAGATATCAAATACATAAAATATATGTGTCATATACATAAGTTCTTCTTTGAGTGTGTTTTTCAGAAATGTTAGCAGTTTCCATAACTTAGGGAATCATATGTCCACTAGAACTGATTGTAGGTTATGTGTATACCAAAGATTGTCGCTCAAAATATTTAAGAGATATTTGAGATCATTTTGAGTTAAATATGAGTGATACGGCATTGTTTTGAGCGGTTTATGTTTTGTTTCAAAACTAATTTTGAGTCCATTTCTATAAGAATATGAACATTCTCATTATGATTGGTCTTACCTGACAGTCAACAAATTTATGGAAAAATATGCTCATTATAAGGTCTTTTTTGTAACTTTTAGATCTATTGAGTAATATTTCTATTTGTCTAATCTTCAAGTAACATTTATATCAACAATTTATATCTCTTTTTAAGCAAACTAATGATTATCATCATCACCGCCATCAGAGCTTAATAAAATGTCTACAATAAACATTTTATAAAACAAAAAGCTATAAAATGAAAATAAAATAAACAAATATGACAGACCACAAATATAATCCACAAAATCGGAAGTGTCATAAAATTAACATTTATTAAACGTATATTAAGGGAATTAAGTGCAGCGGACGGAAGAAGACCCAGCCAAACAGACAGAATAACTAAACCAAAACTAAACATAGACTAAGCGACTAAATGTCTATAAACATAAACTAATATGCAAATTAAAATTTAATCCATATCGGAAACAATTCCTTTACAAAGTTAATTTATGTAAATTGATTTGATGTGATTCAGTTTTATTTGTATGTTTGTTCTGCCATCTTAGACGGCTTTTGGAGATACAGATTTTTATTCACTTTCACTTCATTTTCTGTTTGATTTTCGATATTTTTTCTTCTTTCAAAACTCGATGCTCCAATTTTTCTTTATTCAAATTGTATTTATTCATTGAGAAGAAGACACGAATGAAATGCAAATTTCAATTGTATAGTGTGGTTCATAAATTTTTATTATTGGTCTTAGAAAGTAAAAGATTTTATTTATTAAAAATTAAATCACCTAAAATGTGATTTACGGACAAAAGTTACAAAATTTATGTAAATAACGAATATATTTAGAAAAAATATGTTAATTACAAACTGTATTTCAAAAATATATTTAAGAATCTCAAAAATATTATATAATAAGTATAATTTTATAAAAAATAAATATATTTTTTCGAAAATACTTGTTGTTTTTTTTTTATTATTAGTAAAAAGTATTATTTATATTACAGACTGTAATTTATATCTAATTGTTTATGGTTGTGTATCAAATGTATCAATTTTTTTAGCACTGCAGTAATATATTTTTCAAATGAAACTATTTCTAAACATTTCTGGACATCTCAAAAATCGCATGTGGATTGTTGATAGAATTTGAAGAATATCCTATCAAACTTATTCTCGCTGTTTTGAGAACTGACCTGCTCTTTTATTGTTTTATTCACTTTAGCTCTAGACGGCGAAGGATAATCTTGGTTGTTTTGGATCTGTTGGAATTTTTTATATTATATAGGTTAGGTCAGAAGAGGTTGAAAGATTTTCCTAGTGACATACCTAAGTACATCGGAAACCCCACACTAGAAACATATGACATCCTGCTATGGTTCCGGACTATGGGGGGGGGGGGGGGGGGGG
>HF691974.1:1172-15730 GCA_000341915.2 Megaselia scalaris
GCACCCTAATAGTGGAATTTCGCACCGGTGCGAATTCTCTCTCTCTACCATTTCACACACTCTTACAGACCCCATTTCACACCCGAGGTGCGAATTTGAGTTTTGCACTGGTGCGAATTTCCACCCTAAGGCTGCAATCTCGCACCAGTCGTTTGTCATAAATGTAATGTAAATGTAAGAATTACGAATTAAAATGAAATAGTCTAGCAGAAACTTATTTTGCAAAGGCGCTTTTCTCAGTATCAATTTTGAAGACTAGCTTTACTCGCAAGAGACGAAATATAAACCAATCTGAAGCCTATTGTTACCTTCAATATTGAGAACATTGTAAGTCTAACTGAAACAGTCGATGAGAAAATAAAATCGCCAGGCGCTTACTGCGAGTAAGTAAAATAAGAAAATTAAAGGTACTTGTTTCAGAAAAAAAAGTATAACACATTCTGAATAGCTCTTTTTCCGGAAGTAAATTATAACATTTTCATGTATGAAAAATTGAAATGAAAATAGCCTTCATATAATTCAAAATGAAGTGCAAATAGTCCAGGTAACCACAATGCGGTGAACCATAAAGTTGTTGACAAATAATGTACAATACCACGCAAACATCGCATAAGCAAATTAACCATTACCCTCATTCCTTCAAAAAAGTATATAAAACACATATCGAAGTCGTGAAACTTAAAGCAATCCGCAAGATAGTTAAACAAAAACCCAGTTATTATTTATAACCTGGAAACATCGAACCCTTATACTACAGCTAGGAGGAACCCCCATCAACTGCAATTTGACAAATAAACAAACGAAAACCTTTACAAGGATAGAAATCAATATCCTTAACGACACGTCGAAAATTTATATACACACTCTCAGTTTGGCAAACAAAATTTCAAATTCAAACAATAGGAAGATGTTTCAATGTAGACTTTTCTTGAAAAGGCTCCATTATTTTATAGCGATGTAAATGAGATGGGGATGGGGGAGGTTTGGAGTCTATGGGGGAAATTCAACTAAACTTGCGAAGCCGTTGAGTTTGTTTGCTTTTTATTGTTTGATTATAAATCGCACCTAAAAATATGCTATCGACGTTGACTAACGTTCCTTTCTGTTCATTTTCTTGAAGGAAGTGAGCTGAATGTTGAAACAAGGACGAAACGTAAGGGAAGACGGCGAAAATATTGCCGAACGAAACTCTAATTGGTTTGTAATGCTAAAAATCACGCAATTGTCATAAAATTTAATATCATTTGAAAAGTTGAATAATATGACGAGAGAGCGACGTTGAATGTTAAAACGAATATAGTGGGAGAGGGTTCCAGCGGCGGCGGTTTATTGGAGGTTTATCACTCAAGAAATTTTAAAGAGCTGTATTGCTTATTCTATGCTACTGAAATTGTCCTATAATATGTTTGTTAAAACTTTTAGATATTGTTGAAAGGAACTGTCTATAATATGCCGATATTTGGTGCGGGGCTTCCCCCCACCTTTTATAGTAGTGGAAATATAGTCTATATCAAGTTCTGAGACTTAACTAATCCATTATCACTTTCATTGGAGAATTTTGAATTCGAAATAAATAAGTGCGGGAGGCTCCCCCTCGCTCATTTTGTTTACTTTTTTTTTTTTTTTACTTTTTGTCAAAAAACAGAAAAAAAAACTTGTGCGGGAGTTCCCTCTCATTCAGTAATAACTATTTCATGCTTCATTTCAAGTTCTGAAATCTCACCTAGAACAGGTAAAAGCGGGGGTCTCCCCGTAGCTAATTTCTCGGTTTTAACCTCTGTAATAGGCCTTTTTCATTTGGGAGGCTCTCCCATTCATTAATTTGACATATCCCTCCTATTGAGTGCGGGGGTCTCCCCCCATTATTTTTAAATACAAAATTCTTCATTTTAAACTCTGTAATAGTATAGTGCAATCGATCATACTGAGTGCGGGGGTCTCCCCCAATCATTCTTCATTTCATTTTCCTAAATGCAACAGACTGACCTTAGTAAATTCTATACTTAAAAGTGGACAATCCCTCCTATTGAGTGCGGGGGTCTCCCCCTAATCATTTTTAATTACAATTTCTTTTAAATTAAAAAAAATCGATCATACTGAGTTCTCATTTTAAATTTTTTTCGAAATAAAAAAGCAGATTTACCGACAATTATTAAAAAAAAACTATTGAGCAAATAAATATAATCCAAATATATTAGCTTCAAATAATTAAATCCAAAATTATACAAACGAAAAGTAATTTCGTGAAAGGAAAATTTCCATAATCCCTCGCTAAATTTTCCGTATATCCGCGCCTGAAAATAGCTGTGGAAAATTGATTGTATACTGTTTTAAGTTCTCGTATTTCTAAAATACAATCCATATTACATATCCATATATCACAAACTGTATGTATATGTATATATAATATTAGAGAGTATAATAATGTTGTAGGCACGAAAAGCTACTAAAAGATTTTAGTTCAAGTCAGTAAATATATGTGAAATGCATGAGAAATGAAAATGAATGGAAAAGTTGAAAAGGATTCGTCAGGAAACTGAATAACAATAAGAAAGCAGGATATATATTTATAGAAATGTATAGTATATACATAATATATGTATATTTATAGAAATATATTTAGAGAATCTATATTATAGAATATTTTACTGCTTTGCTTTTGCTTTTTGTGCAAAATTTGCATATTCCTTTTGCAACATAGGAATGGCATAATTTTAGGAGCATCCGGATATCCTTTCCATTTAGTTTATTTTTATTGCATGAAAGATTTTGTTTCTAATTTATTTCCATTTTAATTTTAAATATTTGGGTCAAACATTCTGTTCTTAGATTCTATGCGTTTCTTTGGTCGGTTTTCTAATAAATATTTGATTTCAACTGGGATATCATTTTTCCTTAGAATTCAATGAGGTTATACCATTTATATTGTTTTAATTGTGGACTAAAGACTTTTCACACACGACTGCATCCTTTTATGAGGATGACATTTATTGGTTTCTATGACAAAACTTTTGTGTTTTTGTCCTGCGCCTCACAATTTTCTCTTAATTGTCTATCTTGATTTCATTAGGAAGGATTATATTTTAAATATTTTATATATACATATTTTTTTTGTTTTAATTTTGTGAGTAATTGAAAGATTAAATAATAAAGTATATCTTTTGGAGTAGAGTTTTTATGATGCTAGTAAATTTTATATGCTTCTCAACCCTAATTGTATGTTGTACATCCAGTTAAATATATATACAAAAAATCATTGTTTGCTTCAATAAATCCCGAAAATTTTATTAAACAAACTAAAGAACCTCAAAATTACCAAACTCCCCCAAATTCTCTTCAATCTTTCTCTGCTTCTGACATTAATTAAAGCCACACAATCTCTTTTTTCCCCAAAATGATAAAGAAAAAGACGAAAATGAAAAGCATAAAATGACAATGAGTTTTCCCAAAAATCCCAATTAAATAGAGAAAAGAAATGAAAACTCAAGTCAATCCTTTTTTACTATATAAATTCGTTTCGATGTCGATTTATATAAAACGGTTAAGAATAAAAAACATTTATATCAAAGGCTTGCCAGGATTTTCAGAAGTTTTTTTTAAAACATTTCAGTACATTGAGGGTAAATGAAATAGTTCGATATTGACAATAAATCAACAGTTCATTAAATATCAGCTGATTTTTTTTTACATAATATAGGAAAACAGCTGATTTCTTACGATAATCAGCTGATATCTGTAACAAATCAAATGCTAATTTTAAAAATGTTTCTACGATCAGCTAATTTGGAATTATACTTGATTTTCACGAAAACAGTTGATTTCTTATGATTATCAGCTGATACCTGTAACAAATCAGCTGTTAATAATTTAAAATCAAAAGTATTAAAAAATTTTGTTCATTGAGGGTAACTGAACAAGTTTTATATGATATTAGCAATAAATCATCTGTTCATTAAAGGGTGTTTCCAAAATCAACTGATTTCTTACGATAATCAGCTGATATCTGTAACAAATTAGCTATTAATTGAAGAATATTTCTACGATCAGCGATTTAGTATTCATCTATTTAGATTTTAATTGTAATATCAAAAGAATCACGTGACTCATAATAAGAGATAGCTTACCCATTGTTTTTCTATAACAGCTGATTACTGGCTATAATCAGCTGTCATTTTTCTAATAAGCTTTTTAATATCAAATTCTAAAATGGTGTGAATTTAAGTAACTAACATTATGTAATTCTGTTCAATTAATAATAAATCCGAAAACATCTGATTTCTTAAAATAGTCAGCTGATATATTTTGTACTATAACCATCTGATACGGTAATCACCTGTTTATTTTTTAATTATAAAATCAAATGGATTTTGAGTTATCTATTTTTTTTCTTTACAAGCTTTTTGATTACTTTTGAAAATCAGCTGATTACATACTATCTTAAGTGATTTCTAAATTAAGCATTTCAGAATATTATAAGCTCAAGTGAATTATCCACATAGTGAAGTAAATTATCTACATAGTGAGGTAAGCTAGCCTCAAGAGATTTTGCAATATCAGCTGATTACAAACCATAATCAGCTGATAATATTATCAGTTTCAAAAAACAGCTGTTTAAAACTTATTTCGAAAGACAGTATTTCAAGATATTACAATCTCAAGTGAATTGCCTACAAAATATGGTAATTTACCTACAAAATATTTTAAAACATCAGCTGATATGTCCTAATGAACAGCTATTTAAAGCTTATTTCGAAAATTAGTATTTCAAGAAATTAGAAGCTCAAGAATGTATAAAAGCTTGTTCTTAAAACCTAGACAAATAAAGGAAAATCTAAAAAATTGTATTATAAAACCTAAGAAAACCTGGCAGTCCTATTATTTTTATATATAGTCAATTTCGCAAATACCCGTAATACCAATTTGATTGAGATCTAACCCTCAAACCAATACACATTTTTTATATTTCTTTTGTGAAAAATAAATTGGGATAACTTGAATCGAATCGAATGAATTGAATGACTGACTGCATGGTTGGTACCCATGGAACTTTTTGAGAAGAAAGCACAAAAAATTTTATATATAATATATTATATTTTGATATATAAAAATAAAATATCCTTGCTTCAAAGTGGGGGGTATTAAAAGAATTTATTATTTAAGCTCTTATATTGATATTTTTATGTCATTATTTGACAGAGTATTTGAGTTTGGTTCCCATACAGAGCTGAGCAGTGCTACTTGAAATAAATGAGGACATAAAGTGGTAGAGTTTAGTTCCTCAATAAATTTTATTATTTGTTGTGCAAAAGGATAGCGAGTTTATGAGACTACTTTGTTAAGGCGATAAAAACGTAATTAAAGAGAACTAATTTTTTTTACAACTGTGTCGTTTCAGTTTGATTTCATTGAGTGTTGCCGATTTTTTGAAGGAACTATTACTTTTTTTTTATTTTATGAGAGTAATTGAAGGAAATTTTATTGTGGAAAATGGAATTACACGATAATTTTTTATTAAAATAAGACTTATGGAATTTTGTGTATTCCATATAAAACATATGTGAACAGCTGATTAAACACGTGATTTACCGACAATTATCAACTGTTCGAAATAAGAACATATGTGATCAACTGATTAAACAATTATCAACTGTTTCAAATAAAAACATATAATCAGCTGATTAAACATCTGATTTACTGACAATTATCAGCTGTTTCAAATATTAACTAATGTGATAAGATTATTAAACACCTGATTTACCGACAATTATCAATTGTTTCCACTAAAAACATATGTGTTCAGCTGATTAAACACGTGATTTATCGACAGTTATCAACTGTTTCAAATAAAAACATATGTGATTAGCTGATAAAACATCTGATTTACCCACTATTATCAGCTGTTTCAAATATTAACATAAGTGATTAACTGATTAATAACCTGATTTACTGACAATTATCAACTATTTGAAATATAAGCAATGTCCTTCAATCTTTTCACAAAAATCATGTCCTTGAAATAATATAAAAATTAGTACTCACTTAAATTTCCACTTGGGATATATACGTTGCCTGAAGGCGTTCTAACCAAACACACGGTTCAAAATCTACTCCCAAATCGTTTGGGTTACCAGCTAAACGACCATTATTCATACGATTCATTGTTGGATTCCTCGGTGGGACATCCGGTGGTGCCGTTGGCGTAACCCCGTCAAGGAGAGAGCCTGAAATACAATAGAATTGAAAAGAAAAAAATGTTAGAAAATTTAATTAATTAGTTAATTTGAAAACTATCTAGACGGAAAGAAATAATATAATGAAGAAAAGAAAGGAAAACCAACACCTTATAATAAATGAGGTTTTGTTCTGCGGTTAGACAAAGGAATTCGAAAATCCCATTGACATCTACGACTTTGGCTATGGAAGGGAGTGTTCTCCATTCAATTCACTTCACTCCATTCTTTAAGAAGCTATTCAATTTGGGTTATCCAAGAATTAAGAAATATTTTCCTACATTCTCTATGCATATTTTAGCACTTGAGCATGAAATTCTAACCTCAAATTGAATTTCAACCCTTTTATATTTTACTTGCTTTGCCATACCTTACCTAGCTCTGGCCATGCTATCATCAAACACTCATCCAACATTCCATGCTTTTGACCAAAAGGTAATCCTTTATGTCGTTTGGCTTGGAGAAAGGTAGAATTTTATTATGTGTATTTTATTTAGGTGGAATAGATTTATGAGCTCTTTGAATTTGATGATATAGGTTTTAATATTTTATAGAAATTTATGTAGAAATAACTTTAGGAAACAAAGAAAGCAAAATCTCTTCTTTTTTTTTTGAAAATTGATTGAAAATTGTTTTTAAATTATTTAAAATGTTTGTGATGGGAAGACATTTGTTTTTCCGAGATAGAAACAGAGTTTTCTAAAAGGTCTTAATTTGAAAATTTTTGTCGGTAATTCATTTGATATTCTTTAAGCAGTCGATTTAAATTTAATTCAATTGTTTAACAGCTGAAAATCAATTTCCTGTATAAATTCCTTTAAAAAAACTCTCTGAACTACTCAACAACATTCAGAACAATATGTAGGAAAGTACTACAAACAATAAGAACTATAAGCTTTTCAGCAACTTCAATCAACCCTCTCAACTTCTAGAGCAGAGTATGGAAGAGCATAGAGCACAGAACACCAAAAACAAGTTCACTTAAATATTTAAATTTCTTTAATTTGAATTTTATTTCGAATTTCATTTTCTTCCCCTAAATTCATTATGCAAAGCAGTGTGCCATTGCCTGAAGAGACTACCATCATCATGGAGATATGTGAGGATTCTCTATATGTGTTGTAGAAATGTGTCGTTATTACACACATTTCTTCCCAATTCTGCTACAATTCATACATAATTTCTTTTGAATACCCTGTAATTGTAGAATTGATAATTGCCAAAAATATTCAAAGTTTCCAATTTGGTCCATTGAGTGTAATTGAATTTCAAACAGCTGGTTTCTTATGATTATCAGCTGTTCATTGAAGTAGACTACTTTTAAAACAATTATTTTGAATTTTGTATTTAGTCTCCCTGAAGAATGTTCAAAAATCACCTGATGTTTGTTCAAAAATCACCTGATTATATAGGATCATCAGCTGATACTTTTATTAATCAGCTGTTTGAATTGCAATCAGCTGTTCCTTGAAGTATGATTTTGTAAGCAACTCTTTTGAGCTACAGTAAGACAAAAATCAGCTGATTATTTACTTTCATCAGCTGATTATTTACTATCTTCAGCTGATGTTTTTAATATATCAGCTGTTTGATATAAAATGTATACATTGATTGCAATTGATTTTAAATCAGCTGGTTTCTCGTGATTATCAGCTGGTTTTTGTAAATTAACTCTTTTCGAGCTACAACCAAACTTTGTACAACAATCAGCTGATTTTTCACGATCATCATCAGATATTTTTAATTAATCAGCTGTTTGACATAAAATATATACAATTTGTATGTAAAAATGTTTTCAATAAAATATTTATTCGTAATTTTTCAAAAGTATAATCTACAAGATGTAAACATAGGAATATATTTATGTAGCCGTCACTGCTGCTGCTGCTATATTTTTCCATTTTGTATTTTTCATAGTTTTTTTTTGTTTTTACTTTTTTCCTCTCTGTTTATTCCATCTAACAAGAAATGTAGCACATATGACAACAAATGTCGTGTTGCTATCTAAAAATTCTTTCTTAGGTCACACATGTCACAGCAGCTTTTTCTGTATTTTCCTTGCCTTTTTTCCCCATATTGATCTGTACAACATTATAGCCAGCTAGCTAGTACAAATCTAGAGAAAGATTAAGGGGATGTAATTTAAGCACATTTAAAACAATAAACCAAAGGAAAAATAAAGCTTTTTGGGATTAAATTTTAATTTTGTTGACAACCTCTGCACGTTTACATGTATATATGCTTTGCTTTTGCTTCTTTTTATTGTAAACACATAACAAATGTCCTGCGGTATTTCCATTACAAACTTTGTTCTACATTCCAAGGACAAATGTAATGGAGCGCAGTGGGAATTTTTTATAAGTTTTTCATGTTTTTAGTTTTTTTTTTATAAAACTTTGATAACTATCAAGCATTTCAATTACTTTTATAGTTATTTTTTTTAAATATAAAGTGAATGTAAAGTGGTATGAAATTGAAAACAGCTGATTATATAATTATATCATGTGTTTTTCAAACATATCATAGAAAACAGCTGAACTGAATTATTATATCAGCTGACTCTTTAGTTATATCATATGATTTTTTATGAAAAAGAAATCTTTTTAAAGTAATCTCTACAAATTTCATGTCAAATCCTTGATAATTCAGAAATCCCTCAATTACTCGCAATCACTTAAACCACATGAAAATAAAAAGAAGTACGTTTGCTTGTAAGAAATGTGTAACCTTTCTGTTGTCTTGAGTAGTTTGTCAATATTTATCCTTCATCCTGTGAGCAGAAACAGAATCCAACATATAACATCCATTCAGTCAGTCCCCAGTTGTATATTTGATATGCCAGGAACATCAATTCAATTCCTTTTAAACTAAGAGATATACACCAGGGCACACACATAAGCGACAACAATAACAACAAAAAGTAACATTTGTGTTTAGAATATACAATAATGAATCCTTGGTATTGATCCTAAAGGTATATCTTAGCTCCATGTCGCTCTAAAAGCAAAGCAAGAAAATGGTAGTATATTTTTCTTCGGATGAAAAGGACGTGAGATGAGGTGGTTTGCAAAGTGCTAAGTATATTGAGATTATTAAAGGATTTACGTTTTGTTTTCTTTTTACTTAGTAAAGGCTTTTAAGAGGATCTTTTGGGAGGTAATTATATTTTATTTCAGGGTGTTGTCTCTTCGAGTTGGCACTAGACTTTTATTGAAATTTTATTAGAATTTTGTAATCCTGTAATCCGATTTCATAAAAATCAGCTGGTTTTGGTTTTGAATCAGCTGATTAAAACTGAATCAGCTGATTAAAAATTTAATTGATTTTTACATAAGCAACTAAATTTAGAATCAGTCCGATAATTGAACAAGAGCTATTTTTCCCTTCTGTTGTCAATTACTAGTAATCAGCATCGATTTATAAAGGAGACTCCTTCAATTACTCGCTGCCATTGAAAACTTTTAAATAATTGCTTTTTTTCTCTTCTTAATCAGTAAAACTTTTTGAAATCACTTGAAATCGTAACTACCCCCATTATATTAGTACCAAAAATAACTGGCTATTCACCAAATGCTTTTAAAATCTACAACCCAAATTGCATCCGTCTAGTTTGGAGAACAATAGAAAGCAAATTGGTATTCCCAAACCATTTTTGTTTGATTGCCAATAATTTCCATCCATCCCACACCATCTTCATCTCAATTTGTATCCGCATTTCATTCGCATCCCTGCCAAGTAAATTGTGTTCCTTCTCTGATTGGATGTGATTGCCATGTCATAAGAACAGAAGAAAATTGATGAAACTCAAGGCAAAAATTGGATATGTGTTTAGGGGAAGAAAACCCCATATATACCTTTACTCTTTTCACTCACATATATAAGTATATGCCACGTAAAAGATTACTGTCTAAAAACATTTAGTTGTTTATTCTGAAACTGAACAAACTCCTAAAATTGAGAAAACTTGAAAACTTTTCCTCAACTGATATTGAATTTTACGTAGAAATTTGTTGTGTATTTTATATGCACTTTAAGGAAATTTTCGGTATACATATGATTGAATCTAGTTGGTAATTTTCGCTAGGCGATTTTCATGTTTCATAGCATATGTGGATTTTTACCTACAATTGTCAAATAATACCTATTGATCTCATAACGATTTCGTAGGCGAAAATACTTAAACGATTCGTAGCCGAATTTTACAATCGTTTTTCGATATCAAATAACTTAAAAAGGCTTTTTAATATGAAGAACTCGAAATTATTTACTATTTTGTAGGTTAAATTATTTAAACGATTCGGAGCAGAATTTACAATATAATTTTTATTGTGGTTTTCATGCTTCTTACATCAATTTTTAGGTTAATACGAATAGTTTTATTGCCGCCAGGCGAAAACGATTCGAAGACTAAAGTTGCCGGACGATTTCGTAGTAATATTAATTTTAATCGATAGCATTTCAAATAATTCTGTAATTTTACGATTCGGAATGAATCTTCCGATTCGGTGCGATTTTTTTTTATTTTCAAGCTGCTTAAAAGAGTTTTATGTTTATACAAAGAGCTCGACTGGCGAAATTATTTTAAGCATTCTGAGACTAAAATCGCCTGGCGATATCTTGAACTTTTTGCGTTAAAATAAAAAAATATTTGTATTTAAACGATTCGGATCGGAATTACCACAAGATTTCGATAAGATTTTCCAGCTTTCAAGGTGATGAAAAAGCTTTATGTTAATACGAAGAGATTGACTGTCGGCAGGCGATATTGCTGGGCGAAATCGTTTAAACGATTCGGAGAATAAAGTCGCCAGGCGATTTCGTAGGTATATAAGGAATTTTTTAAAGTATTATCTGACAATTTTTTTAATGTGCAATATACAAACTTGCGAGTGAGTAAGAAACCCACCCTCTCACGACATGAACAGGAACTTTAAGGATTCTTTAGCATTTTTCCACCTGCCATGTAGTTTGTTTGTGTCTGCTGCCAACAACAGTAGACATTTTTGTTCAAGATGGCAATAAAAAGGGGAGGTTGTGTGCTATGTTGGTATGTGTTGTTTTTCCTTTTTTCGGGGTTTTCGGTACACGAAAGAATGGAATTAAATGAAATCGAAAGTATCAAAAATGTCGTAACATTTTTATGTCATTAGTGCACTAATGCTCTTTGACAGTTTTAATGGAGCCAAGTGTCATCTGGACTTAAGAAATCTATACTTTCTTATGGCAGACACACAAAAATGCTTAATGAAATTATAACGACAAAGGAAACTGTGCGTATATGAAGAGGTGGAAAGGTCTTTCGGGGTAATGGAAGGCAAGGATTACGTCTTTTACTTATTTCGTTCCAATTACTTTCAAGGATTCTTGTTAGACAGATTTAGATATGATATAATTTAATTACACAAGAAGTTTTTAAGTAGTCTTACGTAACATAATTAAAGGATTTTCATAAGCACAAAAGTATGCAAAGACAATTTGTTCATCGCAGCTTTCTATTTGATAATTTTTTTATGTAAACTTATATAAGGACAATTGTTATATTAAAAATATTATCCAAAACATGTATGAAATACTAAGCTTCTTACATAACAGGAGACTAGATACTATATCCCACAGTGATACCTAAAGAGTATTATCTCATGTTATAGGTTCTATTCTCCTATAAAAAAGACACTTTTAGCTGTTTTTAAAGGAATTTAAGCCAAATTAAAGTACAAATAATATTTCAAAAGTCTATGACTTCAAAATATTGAAATAAACCAAGATTTCATGTAAATGAGTTGCTTCCAGCGACTTTAATATTTAATGAGATTATCCAACAGATTTGTTCAAATAAGGAAAACAAACCAGTGGTAACTTAATCTCCGCCAAATACAATAAAGACAACCAGCAACAGCAAATTCCGAATATAAAAAAAAAGTATTACAAAATCGTTACAAATACATAATGCATAAAAATTTAACCATTTTTTGTAAAATTTTTATACGAAATGTTCCCTTGAGTGTTCTGGAATTCTAGAGGGTTGATTTCTGATACTATTCCAGAATTCTAGCTCTGCGGATGCTGCTACTGCTGACTGGAGTTATTTCTGTTCTATGTTCTCTGTGCTTCCATGATAAATACATGAAAAATTAAATTAATTTTCTATGCAGTACGCTTTAAGCTGTATAATGTGCTTAGGTTTGCTGGCGGCATGGTATTTTTGTATCGTTTTTATTCAACGCTGTATTAGTTGCTTCCTCTTCTCAGACACAATTTATTATTATCCGACATAATTATGTGTTTTTCTTTTTTTTATAAATATATATATTTTTTTTGTGTTACCGTTTTTCTGTTTAGCTTTTCACTCTTTTGGATGATTAAATGGATTTTTTTATACCAATTTCTTTAAAATGGGGGTATTTTTTATATTTTATTTTCATCTCTGTTTGAGAATTTAATAAAAGTTAAATTGCATGGAAGGAATTGACGACAAATTAAAATATTTTTTATTATATATAGGTGTTGCTTGAAGATGGGTAATTGGATTTTTATACAATTTGTTTTTTAAGTGGAACTAATATAAATTCACCATGATTTATGTTGCCGGAGTAAAATTTTTCTTATGAATATTGCCTGTTAAGATTGAAGGGAGTGTTAAATCTGTGGCATAATTTTAGGGATTGATGGTAATTCAAATGTGGTGAGATTGTGGTAGATGGATTTTTATACAATTTGTTTTTAAGTAATAAAAATTCACCATGGTTTACGTTGCCGGAGTGATGTTTTGTTTATGAATATTTCCTGCTAAGATTAGAGGGAGTGTCATATTTGTGACAAAATTTTAGGGATTGATGTTAATTCAAATGTGGTGATTAAGGTCTCAATTGCTGCCTATAAAACCGTATTCACAAAGAAAAAAGAACTAATATTTCTCTTTTTAATTTATTTTTAATGAGATTAATAAAAATTCACCATGATTTATGTTGCCGGAGTGAAATCTAACATATGAGAATTGACGGCTAATGTTAAAGGAAGATGGATTTTTATACAATTTGTTTTTATGTAATAAAAATTCACCATGGTTTATATTGCCGGAGTGATGTTTTGTTTATGAGTATTTCCTGCTAAGATTAGAGGGAGTGTCATATTTGTGACAAAATTTTAGGGATTGATGTTAATTCAAATGTGGTGGTTAATGTATCAATCGCTGTCTATAAAACCGTATCACAAAGAAAAAAAAGAACTAATATTTCTCTTTTTAATTTGTTTTTAATGAGATTAATAAAAATTCACCATGATTTATGTTGCCGGAGCGATATCTAACACATGAGAATTGCCGGCTAATGTTAAGGGAAAGAATTTTAGGGATTTCTGATAATTCAAATGTGGTGAGATTGCCTGGTAAGAAATAAAAATGCTTTCCGGTGATTACTCTCTATCAACTGCTGTCACCTGCCATAATTACTAACCATTGTCAAAGAAAAGATGGAAAACTACAACAAAAGAGGAATAATTAGTCTTTGGAGATAAGAAATGAAAGCAGTTATCTTTCTTCCTATAAAACGGTATCACAAAGCAAAAAACCTAATATTTGTCTTTCCAACAATCAAAAGAAATTGAGATAAGCTATAAAGATAGGAACAGAAAAATATCCTTAAATTAAAACAAGAGTCTTGTTGTTGTTGACCCAACGAGATATCATTTGACTAATTCAAAGGAGATTAAAAAACAACAAAAACACAAACACCCGGAAAACCTAAATATATTTATTTTTAATGAAAATTTTATATTCAATGCACCCTCCGCCGACTTTCAGCCTGTGCCATGTCAGGATAACAATTTTATACATTTTCCTATATATTTGTCTTTATATTTATAAATACTAAGAAACGGCCAACCGACAAAGAACGAAAAATACAAAAAAAAAGGAACATAAAATATGCCATTAAAAGATTCTATTTGCTTTTTAAAGGAATAACAACCAAACGCAAGCAACCAAGCAAACGTTTCATTCTTATCTTTCAAGAATTGTATTTGTATTTGAAAGAATGCGAGTTATTTTCTTGCTAGTGTCCGTTTCTTCCTTTCATCTTTATTTTCTTGTTGATTCTTTAAATAATTCATGCACTCAAAAGAAGAAAAGAAATATTTTTTCTTTTTAAAAAGAGAAAAATTTTCTTTTTAAAAAAGAAGCTTTAATTTTCTTAAAAAGTCTTAGATTTTCTGTTTTATTATACTTTTTTCCATTTCTGTAAAGACATATTTTTACTTCAAAAGCAAATTTTTTAACAGTTTTAAATAAAAACTGTTAAAAACCATATATTTTTTCGAAGACAGTCATATATT
>HF692105.1:23000-34029 GCA_000341915.2 Megaselia scalaris
GGGGGGGGGCAAAGAAGGAATTTCTGGAATGATGGGTTATTCCCTGCTCCTATCACCTTTTTGTAAAGGTCGTGATCTCACGAGTACGAAAAATGGAAAGGAAGCAATTTCTGTACTGGTGGGTGATTCCTTGCTCCTATGACCAGCGGATCCACTAACAATTTTACTATGTACAATATGTACCTTTTTGGAAAGGTGGTGACCTCAGGAGTATGAAAAATTGAAAGGAATCAATTTCTGGCTGGTGGGTGATTTCCTGCTCCTATGAACAGCGGTTCCATCAAAATGTTGACTCTTATTCGCAGTAAGTATAACCAGACCTGACATAAAATTTCCTGTTAACAATTTAAGTCAGTTCAATCAATGCAATGAAAAGAGCATTGGCTTGCAGCGAAGCTAATCCTTCGATATTTGAAAGGAACATCTTCTTTCAAGTTAACCTACTCCCGAGATGAAGAAGTACATATTAAAAGTTTTTGTGATGATGATTTTGGCAATGCATTCAGCGAAAGTCTATGACAGGATACGTCTTGACTATGGTAGGTTGTGCTATAAGGTGGAATTCTCGAAAGCAGCTGACTATAGCTTTATCGACATGAAATCAAGTACATGGCTTTGAGCGCGTGTGTGCAGGAATCATTGCGAGAAACTCTACCTATCATTTAAGAACAAAACATATTGATGTGATCTTAAAGCTAGAACATTTGTGATCTGAAAAGATGACTGCTGATATCCCTTCTAAAGCGACCAAATCAATATAGGAACAACGATTTAGTCCATGGGGATTGTTGCAGAAAGAAACTTTTGTTATAGTAGTCTTAACTTTAATTGTTATTTAAATTTTTAAAATAAATATAAATATATTATTCTTGTTTGAACCTTCAATCGTGTGCTTTGCTAGAATTATTTACAATAATAACGTAAAACTTAAATCTTTAAATAGAAAAAATCATGTTTTCAAAAGTAATGAAAGGAGAAGAAATATTACATTAGTATATTAAGTTTTCCTTTCACATTAACCTTCAACAATGGCGAATCTCCTTCCATTCATGGATCTGATTCTATAGAATGTTTCCACTTTTCTCTTTGTAAATAAAACAAAATCAACTGAGAAACTCATTCAATTTATATAGAACATAAAAATCATTGAAATTCCTTAAATTCTTAAAGCAAAAATAAATATAACAAAAAAAAGCAATTTCAATTAAATTCTTTAACAGTAAAGTGTATTTCGGTACTTTGGTTCTGGAATCCAAGTCCCAACCTCAGTCCAATATTACAGAATTTCATATATCAAAAGCCCCTTGCTTTGTTGGAAATATAGACGTTTCGATAGCTTTCAATCAATTTTACAGAAATATGTTGTTCTTTGCTGTTCGTGCTCCAGCTTCAGCTCTTGGGCTGCGTTTTTCGATTTTCATCTCCATGTTTCACATATCCAATGTAAATAAACAACCCATAACATTTTACATTTCAAAATCCTTCCTTTCAATACAGATTGTAGGAGAAAACAGAGGATATTTTTCGGATATTTCGTAAACATATTGCTTTCTCTATGGTCTGTCGATGAGAAGAATTGAAGGAAAACCATCATGCTGAAGGCATCTAAGCATCATAACCTTATTGTTACAGAACAGTTTTCTTTATGTTGGTTATTTATTTACACTTTTAAAATTATTGCTAGTAATTGAAGTTTCTACTTCTATATACAACATTACTTTTTATCATTCATATAACACCATCCAGGAATATGATCTGGAACAACATTTGGGACATCACAGTCTCAATGACAATAGTATTGGATGTATATTCAATAGGAGCAGAAATTGCGTCAGAAAATAAGTACGTTACCGTAGGATATCTTTGACTACTATCTTGTACAATGGCAAGTATAATATTTAGATCTTTAAATATTGGAACCAGTCATACATCGAGATCTACTGGAGAATGTGTGTCGAATATAATAGAAGGGAAGTTACCAATTTTCTGCCGACCGAAGAAACGAAGATTTGAGCGACAAGAAACTTTGAAACCTGTATTAGTGAGATACTAGAAACGATTCCCACAGACTTGGTCATCGAGAGAAGTTTTGTGCAGATGTCATCACCTCACATCGGCCACAGTGAGAGTGCTTGTCTTCAACTTCAATGAAGATGTACCATCACCAAAAACAAGAAGTTTGAAATGCAATCCAGAGGCCTAAGAACGTCATATTAGAAGTACTTCTGAAGGCAGCAGGCATTAATTTCATAGATAACTTCCATCAGCTGCTACTCAAAATCTATATGCAGAAACGATACAAAACAAATGAAATCATGTTCCCTATTCACAAACAAGGAGATAATAATGAAGGTAAGAACTATTAAGGAATCAGTCCTCTTATGGCCTACAAGACCCTGTCTGCCATTTTATGTGAAAAGCTGAAACTGCATTATTATCGCTTACTATCAAACAACTGGATTAACGAAAAAATGCCAGAGGAATGGAACGTCAGCATAATTTGTCCAGTCCACAAGAAAGGTGATAGAAGGTGAAGAACTATCGAGGCACTAGCCTGTCGCCTACAAGATTTTTGCTTCCATTGGGTCTGAGAGCCTAAACCCACACGTCATCAGCATTTTCGGCCTAAATCAAAGGGGTTTTATGCCAGGAAACTCTACGACATATCAACTTTTCACACTCAGGGGGGGGGGGCAGAAACTGATCCACAGTTACGATCCAGACCCAGTCCACCAGAGTAATAAACACTTGCTCCAGCTTCCTTGACATCGCGTTGGCAAGCACTTCATTGATACATAAGCTGTCATGGGAAACGGTTTCAGGCGTTAAGTTTGGATCACTTACCAATCGCGATCAATTCAGATGACACCTAACGATTTTTTTGAGTTCGAAGTGCTTGCTTATATGTAATAATAACAAAATAGATTGGATTGGCTTTGCCGCTTTCGTTGACAACAAAAAGTTGGAAAAAAATATTATTTACCACCTGAACTTATATATAGAACCTATCCCACCGATCCTAACATTATGCAGCTTACCAGTACCATTTATAAGCTGGTGAATGACCAGAAAAGAAAGATGTGCTTAAATTATCTGAAGCAATGTTCATTAGGGTCGATGAAACTGTGGAACAAAATTCGTGGTATTTAGAGTAAAACCACCACCACTAGTCGTATGCCATCACTTTCAATGACCAAACTTTACTGGAAAACAAAAAATGTGCGATTCGCTGCTCCAAGCTCTCTTAATCTCTTATGCTGTTGACTGCACAATTGCAGTGTCTGGCGTATGGTTATCTTAAACAGGTGCAAAATTTTTCAAAAAGAGGAAACTCCAAAAATGTTCAGCCACTTTGTTTACCACCTGCACAAAAGAAGTCAACGACACATTGGAAGTCTTTCGACAACGAGCGAATTGCGGCTGTCAAGAATCCTAAAATGTTTGGTATTACATTTGACAGTCTCCAATCAAAGCTTTGAATTCTGGCGGGTACTTCGTTGTGAGGAAAAAAACCATAGTCTCTACCTACAAAACTTCATGTAGGTCCGTAATAAACTACGCTGCCCGGTCTAGACGTTATTTCTTAGTGATACACAATGTTCCAAAATTCAATCCAGACAACACCCTCATCATCCTGTAAAGTCCCACAAGGAGCTACTTACAAAGCAATTTCCCTTAGCTTGTCATGATCCCCAATATCCCAATTTTGACATAATCAATTGTGAGATGCCTCCGTGCTGTATCAAAACTGTTTTTAGGATTTATACTGAGCATATAAACCACCACATCCCATAAATCCTGCCATCCTTTGTTCAGCAATGGAAAATTGGGTGCTTGACCACTTTCGGTAGATTTGAGTGAAAGATCTTTGCCAAGAGAAACAAGAATTATTCTTGCACAACATCGATCAGGTTTTTCTAATATCATAAAAATTTACAGCGCTCGTATAATATCATCAGAAATCTGTCCATGTCCTGATTGCCTTCTAGCGCCACATTGCAGACCGCACGCCAACAAGCTTGACAACCAGTGATCTCTGGACTAATATCCATGAACTTGCTAGATTTTAAGGACTTGAGATTAATTCGAACTATAATACTTAATTCCATCTATCATTGATAAGGGTTGGGAAGAGCTGGTAATTATGTGTTTCAATCTACTTTCTGTTTATACATTACAGGTCTGGAACCACTATATAATACCAAAGTATATACAGTTCATGAACTTCTGTGCCCCAAAAACACATACTTATGTTTATATTTGAAATAAATGTAAATTGCTTTTGTAAATTATGTAAATATAACTTTACCTTTTACTTTAATTGAATTCAGTATTAATACTTTTGAAATACCTTTTATTTGTATTCTATTTATTGAGGGTAATTGACATTTTGTAAAAAAAACATTATTTATATATGTAAATAATATTTTATAGGGGGGGGGGTGGCCACCCATATTGACAATTTTGCGATACTAATAATCCTTCAAAAAATGTTAAAGCTAAGATATTGTTTATAGACTATGTGACGATTTCAGAGATGTCGCTTGAAATCATTATAATTCGCAGAAACTAAATATAAAACCATACATGTTTATCATATTGATATTGTTTTTATATCAATCAACAATATTAATATTTTTTCCAAATTTAGAAATAATGAATTGGAAATATTGTCTACATCTCAAATGTTGCCATCACCTTATCGTTCTAAAACTTTAATTTATATATGACATTAGTTTTGTCATTATAATCACGGTAATGTTAGGATATCGTAGCAAATAACTGACGACTAAAAATTACATTAAAGTTTTTTAATATCATCGTGAGTTTATCGTGTGATAGAAAATACTTTACTGGCCTCTACAATAAGCACAGACCCATGACAGTGACATAAATCTTGAGCCTATGGCATTAAATACAGACCTATTGCAATGGTTAGAACAAGTCTTGGGACTCCATCAGTAAACCCATACCCATGACAGTGACAGAACAAGTTTTGGATCTCTGTCGGTAAGCACAGATCTATGACAGTCGTGAAAACAAGTCTTGGGCCCCAAAGATGTTTGATAGTCTTTAGAACAAGATCTTCTACTTCTTCACCAATAAAACGAGCTATTACAGTCCTCAAGCGATATCTTATACTCCTAACCCAAATAACCGATCAATGACAGTATTCAAACCAAATATAGTACTTCTGTCCCACAGAATCTACCTTGATAGTCCTCAAAACAAATATTAAACTTAAACTTCTGCCCCAAAGACTTATGACAGCCTTTAGAACAAATCTTGTTCACCTTCCACAAAGAAAAGACAGAACTTAAACGAAATATTGTTATCAGTTATCAGTTTCAGGTGGGAGTGGGTCAGCTATCCCATTCTCACGAGACTAGGATGAGTCCATGAACGAAATATTGTACTTCTATCGAAAATAGCAATCTATGAAATTCCTCGAAACAAATCTTGTACTTGTGCTATCTTGACTTATGACAGTTATCAAACAATAGCTGGTACTGGACCAAGGAACCGATCTATGACAGTCCTCAATCCAAAATTGTGTGCTCTTTTAGGTGAAATTGCGCTAAAAGTCAAAATTAAATAATAGGATAGCCATGGCGATAGAGTTCTCACATTTCCAAAATATTTTCTTTGGTGGTAAAATTTTATGTTCGAATTGGGGGTTTTCGTAGAACAAAAGTTGTTTCTTTCGACCCTCGGAACCCACCCCCGGCGGCTCTGTAACTTTATTTGGGACACCCTGTATATAAAACATAAAACTATACAAGATCGTTTGGCCCTCCCTAAAAATTATTTTATAATGAAAGGTGTGGATTTGTATAGGATCTAATGCTCGGTACATTTGGTAGCATTAGCTTCAAAGACAAGAAACTAGGCATTTGGAAGTGAACCTCCCAAAAGAAAAGCAGACTGTTGCAGTATAAAACAGGAACTATATGTCAGAGAAGAGTGGGGAATCCCTACAAATCTCTCTTTAAATCTAGCCAAAGTATGAATAGAGGTGTTTTGTATAAGTGATGTAGCTCGGAGGTATTAAAACTATCTCATAGAAAACTATTTCCTAATATGAATAAATATTTCAATTGTATATATAAAAATATTTTATTGAAAAACTTTATTAAAAAATTGTTTATGTGTAAAACTACGATGAAATCGTAAATAAACAAACAAAAAAATCTAGAATGGATGAAATATTGCTGTGTTTCTTTGAATAGGATAAGGAAAATAATTTCCTTCCTATCTCGACGGAACCCTCACTATTTCCTTTCTCGTGTTTTTTCGAATTTCAAAGGAAATGTTTTAGATCTGGAAGTACCAACAAAAAAGGAGCTCTGATGTCTTTTCCAGGAGTTCTCCTAATAATATATGTAATTATCTGAGGAAAACTCGTGAAACCCCCTACCTACTTTTGTTTTATATTTTTACAGTTTTGTAGGCAAAATGAAAAATCTAATTACGCAACTTTGTATTTCCACTCGAGGATTTAAATAACTCTCCGCTGTTCTACTTTACAGAAATTTATTCATACATATTTAATTTCAGTATTTAATACCCTATTAACAACTTTTTTTTTGTTTATTGTGTTTTTATGGTATTTAGTCATTTGTATTAAATATTTTAAAGTTTATAATTTTATTTTGAAATTGCTTACTTTTATTGATTTGAAATTTGAGCTTATTTATTTATTGGATGTTTATGTTGAAATACTTAGGCCACAAATTCTTCTTTTGTACAGAAAAAAAGCGATACTTGCAATACATAATGAACTATGTCCATCTACTAGCCTCTACACTTTTAGATCAGATAAGACCAAAAAGAACAATTTTTTGGTGATTTCAAGGCACAAGTGGGTAAAGAACAGCATTTTCTTGGTATAATTGACCAGCATCGTCTCCATGATAACACCAATGACTACTGTATAAGGCTGATTGTGATATGGTTATAAGCAGCATATTTTTCGAATACCTTAGTATTCACAAGCATACCTTGTAAAACACTTTTACTACGCAAGGGTAATATCGAGACCTTTAAGATACCAAGAAAAGCCCGTCAATTCAAAGTTTAACTGTTCCACAGAAAACAGTGAAATTGGGAGACACGGGAGAAAGTGTGCCGACGTGTTAACAATAACACCGCTAGATGCTTTGGGAACCTTGAAACATGGTTGGCAGAACGATTTAGTTACATTTAGAAATACTAAAAATATTAATTTTTAAAATTTTTGTTAGTAAATCACCTCGGGGAATTAACTAAATACTTCTCTTTTCCCATCCATGAGTTAAATATGTATAATACGTATGATGCGTATGTATATAAGTTAATACTTAAAATAAGGAATGATTTGAAGAAGAAGTTAAAATCTTGGAGATACTAAGAGATGAAACCAGGCAAGAGGTCAACAAGAAGCAACAACAATCGAGCATATGCAGATGACCAGGGATGGGCATTGTTTGTAATTTAAGTTTAGTAATTAACTACTTTCACACAAATCTTCAGTTATTTACATAAATTACGTAATTTATAGACGTAAATTACATGTAAATTACGTAAGTAATTAACCAAATACTTCACATTGTCCATCCATGCAGATGACATTGATCTTAATAGATGCACATCACCCTAAGTCATAACCATCGGAATAGCGATTGATGTTGGGATATACGTGAATGGCAGTAACATGAAAGTCATGATCTAAACGATATAAGATCAAAAATCGCTATGGGCTAAAACCAATGACCACGGTTGAGGCAGATGAATAATTTATTTTATAAATTTAGTTTATAAGCAGCACCTACTCCCAAAACCTCAATACTCAGAAAGCTCTCAAGAAATTATATTGGACAAGATTCTTCGGAGAATGTAAGTCAAAATTTAAACATCAGCAGAAGACCAGCCTTTTCAACGGCTTCTTTGTTTTTCAAGCTTTTATTTATAGCCGGAATCGAGTTAAACCCAGGCCCTAAAATCTGGGCTTGTTCTTTTTGTAATAAGCAGATACGGGAGACACATTCTTCAGTTCGTTGCAATATTTTGTAACAACTGGTGTCATTTTTAAGTATGTTTGGGTCTAAGTGACCTAGGGAGCTACAACAACACCTTTGTAGCGATTTTTTGCCTTGGCGTAGCCTCTTCTCCTTTACTCGTATCTGATTCATCTCGTTATGTATTTACGATTGTCTCATCCCCTTCCTCCTCTCGTTATAATACCCCCATTTCCTTTCCTCATCTTTTTTTGTTCTAGGTTGCAATCAAACATAATGTCCAATTCACTCCAAATTGTCTTATTTCAATGGATATCATATTCTAAGGTGTGATATAACGGATAGAGGTGGTGTATTAGCGTTCGTGCTCCACAAAGACGTAACATTCGGTCATTTTTCGCTTCTTCATTCTAATGACTTCACTTAGAATATATAAGCATGATAGTGCAGACTGGAGAACTTGAGCTTAACTTTTACAAGGTGACGACACTATTAAGGAAGATTTTAATGGACATAATCCCCTTTGGTTTTCTGAACTTTCAGAAAATAATAGAGCTACTCTGCTAGTGGAACAAATTAATGATTTGTTTGAAATTAATGGTTGCGAGGATTTTGTATGCGATGTTGAGCAGACTGATTCCTCGGTAGGGGGGGGGGGACTCTTTCTGAACAACAATATTAAACTCAAATATATATTATTAAGGACTATTAACTTAATATGTTAATATTATTTTGAATTGTCAAGGTTAGAGAGTTTATTAGAATATTCAAGAATAACCAGTCTGTATTTCGATATAGAGTTTCAAAGATGTTATTTTTTCTAATATTTATGGCTTCTGTTTCCACATCCAAGATAGAAGTAATAAAATCCTTGATAAATATCTACAATATATCTGAAGTATCAATTATGGTTCCAGAATCTACATTAAATGAAATTGAAACTGAAATATTTCATTTAAGAAATATAAATTATCATATTATTACAAACAGAAAACAATTTGGAATCCATTTTGCATACCATTCTAAATAACTTTTAATTGTAACTCCGAACTCCTTTGATGGCTTAATAATTCGATTATTTGACAAACCTTCAGATTCAAGATCTATAATTTTGATATCTCAAAATATTACTGAGATTTTAAAAGTTAAAAAAGATATCAAATATGCAAATACTATTATCTTTTGCCAAGACAATACTCTAAGATATAATGGAGCGATCGAGGAATTTGAAGATATATCGTCAATTGAAGATATCTTAGCAACTGATCGATATACATTCCCTGAAAAATATTGGCCTTTTGTTGAAATTCCAAGAAAATATGAAGATTTTCCTTTGCTCCTTTTCTTAGATGATGGCCGAATCTCTGGAACACTTGGATATTTGATGGATACATTTGTAAAATACTTGAATAATCGAATAGAAAGTGCTATGAATTATACAATAGTTCCAGAAATCATATTACTATTCTCTTGAATACATATATTATATATTTTATTGAAGGATATCCTTTAGCTCCAGCTAAACATTGCTTAATGCTCCCAATCATTGATGAAATCGAAACTCACCAATATATGATTAGACCATATACAAACATTTTCTGGATAATTTTGACAGTATTTGTTATTTATATGTCGTTAATTTTGAGAATTTCAATTCACAAAAGCTTTTTTGAGTGTGTTTTTGAAAGTTTGACAATTTGTTTTGGGTCTTTGCACAAAGGACTTTGATCTTTATATTTAAAGAAAAGATTAATTTATTTGCAATTATTCGTTTTTGGATTTATAATCTCAAATTTGTACATGTCAAAAATGTCTAGTTTTTTATCATCAAGAAGTCGTGGGAAAACTCTGAATACCTTGGAAGATGTACTCGACCAAGATCTGGAATTATGGTCATCATTTGAGATAACTCCCTATGATCATATAAACAAAGGTCTGTATCCTGAGGTTTATAAATACAAGGAAATTTTACCAGAAAAATTTATCTTGAATATTTCAAAAGAAATTTTCGACAAACACTTATTTGAATTGGACAACTCCGTGGGATTCCTTGTTCATGATATTGTTTGGAAGCACATAGCTTTATCACAGTCTCTGTTAAAGCGGAAAGTATTCAGTTTCTCTAAAAATTGTCCAATTCGTGGCTATTTGTATCCCATAAATATTGGAGCTGATTTAGTGAATATTGATGAATTGAGGGATTTATTTTACATGAGGGTCGTTGAAGGTGGATTCCTTTATATTTGGGAGCAGCTTACATATCTTGATATAAAATATAAAATTTTAAGAGATTTTGACATAAATTTTATCGTCTTAGGTTTTAAGTATTTTGAAAATGCTTGGATAATTCTAGGCAGTGGACTTTTAATTAGTGTGATTGTTTTTATTGCCGAGTCTCTTAAGCCTTTTGTCTTTAAAATTAATATGAAATAAACTGTTGGTGAAATTGAGAAAGGTTTTAACTGGACAACGGTAGAGCTTAAGTTTTGGAGCAAAGCTATTTTATTTTGTTCTATACTGAAAATCTAGAAAAAAACACTATTCTTCCTCCAAGGTGCCAACAGTTACTTACTTTTCCAGAGATGACGAATCTTAAGTTAGAATCCGCTTGATCTATAGCTGCCTTTCATATTTTACAGGATTTTGGTGTTGTTCAGCAATGTCAAGAACACCTATTTGTCTCATAGTCCAATACGTTTGCAGGTCGATATCGACGTAATACGGATTGGCAAGCGAGGTATTTAGTTAATTACATACGTAATTTACGTGTAAATAACACTTTTATATTTCGGAAATTACAGAAATATCGATGAAAAAGTGTTGAAATGTTATAAAATTGTTTATATTCAAATTTGTATCGATAAATGATATCACAAACTATTAGATTACGACTATTTCACCGCAACAACATTTTTTTCAAAGTTTCATCTCGTAATATGTAGATCAGTTTCTGAGGATAGGTGGAGATAAAGGTAGCAGCTTGGAACACCAGGACCATGTGGAGACCAGGAGTCACACAAGATCTAAAGAAA
>HF692199.1:13460-27140 GCA_000341915.2 Megaselia scalaris
CCCCCCCCCCCCCCTGTTCATTGACTTTTATGTTTTATGACATTTAAAATTATTTTTATAAATTTTGTTCATTCTTAAATAAATCTTCAAACTATTCGGCCAATTTTTTATTCTGGCCTTAATAGGTTATGGGCCTTTCGCTAACTTTTTAAAGGGATAGATTAACGTAACATACAATGACATCATCCCCCCCCCCCAATAATAATAATAATAATAATAATAATAATAATAATAATAATGTTGGTGTTGAGTTATCAAATGATATTGGGGGTAAATAGGGAGTTGATAGCAAGTCCCTCATCAGCGCCTATGTTCTCGAAACTAGGAAGCGCTGCTATTTGGTGGCGCTCTTTGGAGCCTTATTATTCTTTCTCATTCCATATATTTATACTCTTGTTATTCGACTTTCCTTTCCTTTTTCTTACAAACCCGACTTTCAGACTTGTGTGAGACTACCGCCGTAAAAATGGAAGGCAGGGGGGTCAAGACCTGTCGCTAGTACTAGCTCCTGTGGGTACCCAGGCAACGCTCGCATTATATAGTGTCTGTCTTCGCTAACGGAGAGCTTTGCCGAAGTAAACTTTTCTTTCTCGCCCTACTTGTGGGACCAGTTTTTGGACAGACAAAAAAAAAAACTTTGAAGAATAGTGGGTGCGAATCTGATGACCTCTAATATTCTAGGGTGGCATCGGATTTAACGATGAGCAGGGAGGTCGAATTGTTGAACTCACCTAGGACCGGTGATGCCACTATTTCAAGTGCGATTACCACGTCTGAAAGTGAATCCCACATAAATGAGTAGCAATTTGCGCAGACCTTTTGTGTTGACCAGCTGTAGAGAGACCAAATCTTTCTAAGGAGGAACTGATCGATCCTGGAACTGAAGGACTAACTTTCTCTATGTGCTACCAAAAGAGGAAACAGGCCATAAGAACTGTAGAGAAATATTTGAACTTGACGTAAGGAGCAAATAAGGCCTTTAAAAGGTCAAAAGAGATTATGGAGGACCAGTAACTACTTAAATCCAAGAACTAAGATAATTACGTAAATTATGTAATTTACAGAAGTAAATTACGAGCTAATTACGTAAGTAATTACAAAATGGTTCATTTTGCCCATCACTGTTTTACGCATATTTGCGAGAAAGAGTCTGCTTCGATTGCATTTCACAAGAAGGAGCAGTACAAAGGATTCAGGATAACCAACTGTGAGACTGAAGGATCGTTATAGCAATGGCGCAATGCAAAATTGGAGGTTGGATAGATAAACTTGAGTAACATGAACGCCAAGCTAATAACCGGACTAATTCTGTTGAACAATAAGGATCCACCTAAAAACTAGAAGCTGGTGGCTTATGGTTTTAGAGTATATGAAGAGTCTGTTATCATACCAGAGAGGAATCTTTAAAGTCAGGAATTTTTAAAATAAAAATTTTTGTCAAAATGTAGACATAGTTAGAAGCAAAAACTCTTCCTGAATCCAAATCCGTTTACAGATTTAAAAAAAAAAAAATTCCTTGCAAATTGTCTAAAAAATTTTATTGCTCCTAGTACTCAGAGTGGCTTTCTTTTGGAGCAAAAATATCATACTTTCTAAAACCAAACTTTTGATATATAAAATATGCAATTCTAAATATATATTGTTTTTCGAAGAAAGGACATTTTAGTTTGCTGATGATGCGATCAAGAATATTTTTTTTTATTTTAATCATTTAGTTCAATAGCTTTGAAGAACACAGTTCATGATATTTGGGTTGTTGGAACTTACCCCTGTCCCAAATTTCTTTGAATTTTCATAAGATAATGTTTCGGTTCATTGATCTTCGAAGAAAGAAGAAGCTTACATGACAGAATTCACTTAATTACTCGTAATATACATATAAGACCTTCAATATACTATGTAAGTTACAAACATTAACTTCCAATCGTAATTAAGCCTTAAATTATTTAAGTAATTAACTCCTTCAATACAAAATCTATGCCTATTGCCTATCCATTGAATGCATTTCATCCAAATTATAAAAATCTCATGAGATTTTATCTAGAATATAAAAACTATAGATAAAATATCAGATGTACCTATATCTCATACTTTTACAATCTTAAGAAAATATTCTTTTTCAAATAATTGATCCTATATTGCAGCTGAACCTTTACTTTTAAATCTCAAATGACCATTGATAAACAAAAAAAAAATCAAATAAAACGATAAAAGAACGTTTTATGTCAATCGACACGTAGGAACAAATATATGAATAGATTTAGTATTTTGAAAATATCGTAAACATCGGTCAATAGACAAACAAATCTTCTCAATAAAATAATATCCCAAAGTGTGAAAGAAAAACTACCATCTTACAGAAAAAATATCCTTGTTCAAATAAAAATGCCGTCTTTTTTTTTTGTTCTAGTCCTTTGCATATACACAATTTTAGAATGACAAATATAGAAAAATTTGTCAGAAAACAATAATTTCCAAAAAACATCTGCCTACAAAATATGTATAAGGATAATGACAGATCGATTTAATTGTTTGTAAAAAACAGTTTGTAGTTTGTGTATTTGTTCAAAGTATTTGTAGACTTTAGCCGACCGAAATTGTCAATGTAAATAACAAGCTAAACAATTTTAGGGGAAGGATTAAGGACATAATTGAAAGGAATATCGTATAGTTTAAGACTAATTGATGTCTTTGTATTATTTAATTTGCAAATTAAAGGACATCTGCAGAGCTCAAGTAAAGTAAACTTTGTAGTATTTGTATGTTTGCCACAGAAACTGTGGTCCTTATACATTTTATACGAATTTTGCCATTATTTTAGATAAAAGTTTCAAGTTAAATGTACCGTGGAAAGGGACAAAATGGGCGTTCTTCGCTACTTATAGGAGGAACCTTTTTTATTTTATGGGTCCTAATTGATCTTTTTTATGGACATTTTAGATACACATTTTTCGTATTGCAAAAATGAAAATAATGTATTTTGTTAAAAGAGATGTTATTAAAATTTATCACATCATTTAACATGAATAGGTGGATGGACGGCCGGGCTTTATTTTATAATGTTTGGGGTGGATTTATGTATCATTTTTAGATTAAGAGTTTTATATAAATTATTTTATAATTTAAGACATAAAATATAATTATTTATTTAGCTTACAAATCTTCATATGTTTGTACATCATTGTCAGACTTTATATTATTGACTTACTTTTTGTTCACTACCATCATATTTTGAAGTCCTCCAATAATTTCATATGTTGTTTAAAATGCTGTAGATTTGAAAGTCTGAAATGTTGGAGAAGCTAAAGATGAAATTATAATTTGAAAATTTCTTAAATTACCGACGATTTTTATATTTTTAACATTTTACTAAATATTAATAATAATTTATTAAATACTAACATTGGACATTTTTTAAGGACTATTCGTAAATGTATTTTATTAAAACATTCTTATTTAATTTGACGAAAAATGTAGGTAACTAGCCTCTACACTTTCACGCTGAACCCACACCTTCATGGGGTTTCCTCTGTTACGCCAAGCAACCCTCATGGAAGATCAGGTAACCAATCCGGGTGGATTAGTTTGGGTTGGTCCACATATGGATTTTATCCTACGGACTCGGCTATGTGGTAGCTTCTCATACCGGGTAATAAAAGTAGCTAAGAGAGGAAAACATAGCAAAACAAGCCCTGGAATATACGGAAATGGATACCGACATGAGGTCTCCTAAGATCATGTACGGAGGAGCCGTACAAATTCTACAACATCTCCTTCATACCAAATATCTGACCTCAATCTTACCTCCTGGTCATACCTCTCCCATATCCTCGACAATCATTCAAAGTGTATCCAAGTCTTTATAGGATCTTGCTAAGATTACACTCAAACCAGGATGCGTACTGTCTGTAATTTACGTAATTTACACGTAAATTACGTAAGTAATTAACTATTTTCATACAAAACTTCAGTAATTAACTAAAAACTTCGCTTTGCCCATCCATGCCTCAAACCAAATTACCTCTATCACATGTCTGGCATTGGCATCGATGAAATTTCTCCACCTCTTTTCTTCTTCTTCTTCTTGCTGCTTCATGACCTCATTATATTGTCCAGACATTGCTGTTCTTTAGACCTTATTTCTAGATGAAGTGATTGGGCTCGAAATCATGGTCTTAGTTCTCTTGGCTAAAGTATTCACTGATCTGTTTCGCTTAGCAGCTTTACCAAGTAACTCTTCTCCTGTTAGTTGGTCGTTTGTTCGCTCTGACCGTAGAGCTTCAAAAAAACTGATTTGTTCCTTTGCCCATGCGTAGAAAAATTTTTGTTCTTCCTTAAGAATTCTTCAGCCTTAGAAGTGGCCACGTTTATGTTCATTGTACTCCGTTTATGTTCATTGTACTCCGATCGGATCATTAGCTGTGGTATATCCGTTCAAAGATAATCTCGAAGATCTGTACCTGTTTAGTTAGAGTGTCAACCTGTCTTAGCTTTTAGACTGCAAGAAGAATTTTTATTTACATTTTTATTATTATTTGACAACATATTTTTGTCCACAAAAATATCTATGAGTATGCCAAGGATACTCAAGACAGTCTGGTGCCAGGACTTCTTAAAATATGAAAGGAAACCTTGGATATGAAAACATCTTTGGGATATCTTTACGCCTTTAAATTACAGACTCTTATAACACTTTGATAACATTTTAACATGAACTGTTAAAAAACGCTCTCCGTTGACCGTAAATATAACGTTTCTCCAACGTCAATAACGTGTCCGTGGTAATGAGGAGCTGAAAAAAATGTGTCAGACACACATTGTCTACCATAAAACATACAACAAATGTGTCCATTTAGTCCATCGCCTGCCCAGTCTCTTCGTAACAAACAATCGTGTGATTTATGCCACATTCAAAAACATTTTCTCATTATTCATGAAATAAATTATAAATCATTAATATTATCATGTGCTTTATGGGCACCATACTTATTTTAATGATTTATTTTAAAACAGGTTAATAACAGATTACACTTAAAATTTATGTTAATTTTCATATTTTATTGTTCGATATTTGTTGTAGCTGCTCTTTCTAACACTTTCAACAAATATTACAAAAAAAAAAAAACTAGTAAATTACTAAATATTAATCGCATATACTAAACATAGTATGTATATAATGTATAGAGACTACCAGAGATGTGCTTTTTAATTAGTATAAGCTGTTAATGGACGGTTTGGAATGTTGGTTAGGATTTTTAATGCCATTTTATTATGATCTGGTAAATGATTCTATTAACTAATAATGCTTCACAGAACAGGTTGGAGTGCGTACAGTTTTAGTATGCATTTAGTAGATTATTGAAAATATTTTTATTACTAAATTTTTATTATATTTTATTTTATAATGTTATTAGAGAAGTGTTGGGAACGAAAGCAAATATACTGATATCGAACTTAATGAACTGTGTATATAAATTTGATTTTATGTGAAATTTTATTTCAAAAATCTTCAATGGAGTTTGATTTTTATTGCAATGCATATATAGTTTTTAATTTTCAGTTTATTTTCTTGAAAAATATCATGAGAACGTCATATTTAAGAGATATTTGGAATTAGTTTGACATACTTTTAAATAGATGTTTTAAAAGTTGAAGTTGGTATAATTTTTAAGAAATTCAATATTTATTCTTGTCATAATTTCTTAAATGAACTTTCCCTATTAAAACTGTGAAGTATAAACTAAGAAAGGAGAACAAAGCCAGAATGCCTGAATTACCCACTGTCACACTGGATGTACATTCATGATAGATGACCAAAAAATTCGGCATTACCAACTGGAAACATATAAGGTAAGAAAAAGACGTATGTTAGGGATTTTTTTCAGTTACTGAGACTCTGAACCACTACTATGAGAACATCACCGTTTGATCACAGACACGGATCTACCAACATGAATGTAAAATGTGACTGAGGAACGTCGTGGCCAGGAACGTGGATTAAATTCTTAGTTAAGAACCCTGAGGAACCTTTGTAATTTTTATGTTTCCCATTTTCATATCATTTGGAAGGGTTTAAGAAACTTCTTTGGAATGCCAAATTGGTTAGCTGAACCGAACACTTCGAGTTGAAAAAATAGAATATTTTATTAAAACTAAGAGTCCCTTAAAACTATTAAAATAAAAGAAGAAGAGTACGAAATAAATGGTTATAAGAGAACTTCATGTAAACAGAGTACTAATGTTTATAGAAAATAGTATTCTCTTTACTAAATTTTCCTTAAAACTATAAATATTTCTTATATTTTAAACGTTTTTAAAGTTAAATGTTAAATAAAACC
The DNA here is from genome assembly GCA_000341915.2 of Megaselia scalaris. Lineage (NCBI taxonomy): Eukaryota > Metazoa > Arthropoda > Insecta > Diptera > Phoridae > Megaselia > Megaselia scalaris. Next base: position 19,799 of record HF692199.1, read on the forward strand.
AAATCTAGGTTCCGTAGGCCAACACCAAAAACAAGTTTTATGTTTACCATCTCTGTGAAACTAATTTATTTACAATAATTACGATGATTAGAAGTTGCAGCATGGATGTTGCTGGCAACATAAATGTTTATATTCTGTTGTTGCTCTGTTATATTGGAACAATTGACAACTGCAAATTCTTCTCCATAGGATTTTGATAAGGATTGCAGACCTCCATCTCAAATTTAATGAGAAATTTGCAAATACTAGTCTCATGGGACACAGTTACACCACATCGAACTTCATCTCCAAGAAATGCTTCAACTCTCCACCTTCTGACATTTCAAATTTTTCAACTAAATTCTTTTTCAAATCCGTTATCAATTTGTCATCGGTCCCAACTATCAATAAGTCATCAACATAGAGTTTTAAGAACAGCATATTCTTCCCATTGATCTTAGTATACAGGCAATAGTGTTGTTGAGATCTCACAAAAAAGCTTGTTTCAGATCATATAAAGATTTAAGAATTCTACATGCCTTACCATTTTCATATCTCATCTCCTCTGGAAGATCCATATAAATCTCCTCCTTTAGCCCCCCCCCCATGGATGTTGTTGGAGCTTACTTGAATGGAGAATTAATCATAAAATATATATGGAGCAACAAGGAGTTTCAAAGAAAAGTTTACAAGATAATCAAGTCACTTTACAGTTTGAAGCAGTCTGGACGTGAATGGAGCTGTAAGTTTAATGAAATGATAACATGATTTGGTTTTTTATTATTATTGTTGTTTACCTAGATGACATTCTAATTGCTTCGAGACATTTGTCAACAATTACGAATTCGAAAGCAATAATTAAAGAAGAATTTGATTGCGTCAATAAAGGGTCTCTAGATTATTTCCTGGGGATGGAAATGAAAAAAGAAGGGGAAAGAGGAAGTCTATAACAGAAGCACAAATGAGATGATTGGGCAACGATTCCCAGACTAGACGATCATTCACAGGATATGTTTTTTACTTCGCTAGATGTCCTATTACTTGGGAAAGTAAGCTTCAGCCTACCGTTGCTTTCAGTAGTACGAAAGCTGAAAATATATTTCAAATGTATATTTCTTATTCACAGGAGTCATAACGAGTATTACTAACAATTGTTAATAAAATGGAACCAATATGGAATGGTCCAGTTCAAATATATTTATAATTTTAGGAAATAAATAAAAGCTGGAAAATATATTTGAATTGTACCGCCTTGGACTCGAAAGTAATAGAGAGCGAAGTAAAGAGAAAAAGAAAAGGAGCTAGCCAATTTTTCCTGTTTCCAACGTCATCAACGGTTTTTTTGTTCTGTGGTCGTTATCTAAGAAGTTGGTTTGCTTCTTGGATGGTGTTAAAGAGTTGAGACTTTTTTTTCCGAAATTTCTGTGCCGATCCTAAAATCCGTTTTATAAGTTGTTTATGATACCCTTTCTGGCGCCACAGGACCCGGGACAGAAAGTGACATTATAAATTCTTGTTTTAAAGCCTCCTTCCTTAAGTCGCATCTAAAATTCATTGTCCTGAAAAACCAAGAGGGTCATACATACATATCCAGCGATGACGAACCTTCAATTAGATTCCGCTTGATCAATAGCTGCCTTCCATACTCCACGGTTTTTCGCCAGTGGGGACGCCAATTGCTCTAGCATAACGTGATACCCCCCCCCCAAAAGATAACATTAGACATCAAATTGATGACATTTCATTCTGTGGTGAACTCCAACAGCTAAGACAATTCTCAAGGTGTTCAATTTGAAAATCTGTTCCTTAGTTTGAAAATCTATTCCGTACTCTTGCAACCGTACTCTTGTAGCCTTTACAACTAGCCTTATCTTGTAGTGAATCTTTATAGTTATAATCCATCTCGAATGCAATCGCTTCACATTCGCAGGCAACGCCATCAATTTCCAAACAGAATTATTTTTCATCTTGGACCGCTTCCATCCATTTACTAGCATCTTTTCTTCCTTAAATGTCTGCAAAGGTTTTTGGAATTTCATCCAAGGCTATATTAGCTCTTGATCCAGTAAATAACTCAAAGAATCTCTGGACGTCTCTTTCGTTCACTTCGTCTTGACAAACTCATCTACATCTTCATCTTCCATTACAGGATCAATTGGCTCTACCGCTGCATCAAGATTGACGGGATCAGGATTAGTGATTTCGACTTCATTTTCAACTGGAAATACTTCGAACGAACTCTTTTTTCAACATCTTCCCCTTCTCGATCGAAGCTTCTTAGAATAATCGTTGGTTGACTATCAGTACAATCGACGTCCTTGAGTGTTAGAAGAAAATTTGATTCATCAAATGTTAAATTTGATGAATCAAATTGCAGCGAAAATAATGTTATTTTTGTAATCTCAAAATCGGTAACCACCATTTGTGTAACCAATCATAAAAGCATCTCTGCTCTTTGTTGATAGTTTCTTCCTTCTTGAATCAGGTATCCATGAGATGGCCTTATTTCCGAAAACTCGTAATTTTCCAACATCAGGCTTGATGTGAACTTAATGCTTTCGTAGGACTTCTGTTGATCAAATAAACAGCAGCTAACACATCCATTAGACATTAGACACTAATAACATTACTCTAACCTTTTCCATAATGGTTCTATTGAAACGCTCAGCGACAACATTGAGCTGAGAAAATGTGAGATGTTGTCCTCAATGACGATTGCTTTTTCTTTGCACCACAACCTCATCTCATTGGAACTGTATTCGCCACCTTGATCATCCTGTGGTTTTGAAACTTGCAGATTGTACATTGCAGGATGGCAACGTATTCTTGAAATTTTCCAAACACTTCACTATTTTTTTTCAATATGTAGACTATCGCAAAATGAGTGAAGTCGTCAATGAAAGTTACATTTAGATCCATTCCAGCCACTAGTGAACAGTTGTTAGCTACTTTTATAAATCCGGTAGGAATTGATTTCTTGAATCAATTTGTATGAACATTCGTAGATTCACTAAAATTTATCCATAAACTCATTAGTAACAAATAAACGTCTTTACATAATATTCAAATTATATAGTACACAATATTAAATTCAATTGTCCATTTCTTCACTCAATCTTTCATTTGAGGCGTCTCCATCCCAATTAGTTTCCAAATTCAGAACTAGAAATGAACTGCTTAGTTTGCTTCCAAATGGCTATCTACATAGGCTGTGTTTAATTGTCCATGGCCATTTGTCTCTTGAGTAATGGACACTATTTGTAAACTTGGGTAATTATTTCGAGGGTGCAAACCACAGTTGCATTGATTTGCTATGGGCTATTAAGTAAATGTTGGGGTCCATGGAAAGAGGGTGGTCTGTTTTCTAGATTTTAATTTAGTTTTGAGGTGTCGCTAGTGATTTGTTTTTGTGATTTATTATTGATTTAAAAAAAAAAGTTTTCTTTCGCAAAACAAAGACTATTTCAAAAATTTCTAGACATAAAAACTCACAACCCATAAGAAGGTCGTTTCCAGTAGAGTTATTCATAGGATTTATAAGAGAGGTGAGCTGGGCAATTCCCACACTTCCAATCAATAACAGTTATTTACCTTTTGTTTTAGGAATCCTTAGTCGATACTAACAATCTTAACAAAGTCCTAATGTTGTTTGCAAAATTTCCCACACTTCCTTTACCAGTCAAGTCAAATGTCATGAAAAGAATAGCAGTGTCCACTTCCAACCGAGTTATAGAAATTGTTCCGTAATCCTGTAGTGTCATAGAAAATCCTCTTAGGGAAATTCCCAAGCGTATCCTTACAATAACTTTCCGAAGAAATCACATATACACACAGAAACAGATAAGCGTCACGGTAATAAAATTTCTTCCAAAAGGTAAATGGTTCGGAATAATGTCAATTCAATTTTATTGCCGGAAATTATGTTTACGTTTTGCAAGTTTCGCAGAAGAAATTGTTCTTCTTCTACCATACAGCATATTTGAATATATACATACAGGTAAACAGGAAAAAGTTGTAAACGTGGGAAATACCTGAGGGTAATCCTTTTCCAAGGACGCGATACGATTGAATCAGGTAGGCGAAGAAGCGAACGTTTACCCCCCGTAACGAATGAAATTATTGCTGTAATAAAATTGTTACCATAAATATGCCTTGCTGCAGACAGCCAGCGAAACTGCAGATCTCGATCTTTTTTACCATCGGCAACGAAATATATGTATTTATAAACAAAATAATTATAAAATTGCAATTATCTTGCAGCGATGCATCTCACTGATTCGAGAATAGAGATGGCAGAGATTCTTTGATTTTTTTTACATTTATTACATTTTGAGGGTAATTTTAATTATACATTTGTCGTTACTTTTCCAGAAGTTTTGAATGTGATTTTTGTATGTCATAACATTTATTAGAATCTTGAATCACTAGCAACAAGAACTTCAAGCTTCAAACATTAAACTTTGTATTTTTCGATATAACGTCAATGCCAATCATTACCCTTGTTTTTGAGGTTACTCTCCAAAACATCCATATAATATGTTGGTAATCTCTAGTTTCTTCTCGTCCTCGTTTGCTAGGTCTATCCATCTGGCACAAGAAAGACCTTGATCTGGTTCCTTTAATAGAAAATATATAATCCTTAAAATCTACCTTTCGAAAACTTACAAAGCTCTATGTCTCAGCTCCGTATACTAGAACTGTCAGCTTGGAACTTATCAGATATTTTTACAAGTTTAATGAGCTTCTTGTCTAACTGTGAAGATTTGGCCTGATGTTCCTCGACCTGATATGAAACCATATTTGTATGACCGAATACTGATGAGTGTTCTCGAAGAGTGACACAGCTCTGGGTTACCAGAGGGGTCCATAGGTGGCGGATAGTGGAGAGCCTTGTACGATCCGTTCGCTATCAAGGTAGGGTTTCTTGAACCCCCCCTGGACAAATGCTAATGAGAACAACGGGCGCGGTAAAACCCATATACGTTGTAAACTTGAGTTAATCCTTACTTATTCATCCCGTCCCGGAAAGACAACAACGTGCAACTCTTCACCCATAACACAACATCTTTGAGCTCAGAAGACACTCGAAAGAGATATGAGGAGAAAGTTAATGAGCATATATCCACACTGCCTATGGTGCGAACATCTGCCACTGAGGTTATTGGAATGCAGAAACTACAAAGGGCATCTGCATGGAGAGGCCAAGAATACAGCGAAGCTGTCTCTGTGAAGGATAAAAAAAAGTCAACATGGAAAAGTACAACATCGAGGTTGTGAACAATTTCGTTATGCCCTGATCTTAGGTAAAGTTAAGGAGACTTATTTCTCGGTAGTTGACACATTCTTTCTTGTCTCCTTTTTTGTGAAAAGATAACATTATACTTGTCGGAATTTCATAGTTGCAGTAGCAGTTAGTGGAAAGCACTGTTGAAATGCGTGCTTTCTGCTTTCAAAAGTTCCGCTGAAATGTCATTTGGACTAGCACTCTTTTGTTTTTCAGATTATTGCAGTTTCAACTTCTTCCAGAGATGACAGTGAGGCATCTTCGGTCTTATCGAAAACTATAGCGCTGTTGTTTTTAACACGTCGACACATATCATCAATGGCTCTCGATGTCGCTATTTTCAGGTTGAGATATAAACTTTTTGAAAATCTCATCTTCGAATTGATTTCCTTGTTATGTTAAAGGCTTCATTATTATACTTGCATGTAGATTTGTCTTACAATACGGAGCGAACACACACACAGCTCAAACTGCTCATCTCCTCGGATCATAATCTGTCGCTAAAACTTCTAAAAAAACACTTCTCATAAGGAACCAATAGCTTGATTCAGGAGAGAATGGAGTGTATTCTTTATCTTTCCAGTCGCTCCCTCTCTAAAGGTATTATGACCCCCCCCCCGAGGTGGATAGAGCTATCCAAATACTCAAGAACAACAAGAGCGCAGGTAGCTATGGCATCCCCTCAGAACAGCCTGCAATAGCGACCTTTAACGATGTATTAACGAAAAGATTCCAGAGGAATGGAACGTTAGTATAATAACAAAACTGTAGCTCTAAAATAATTGAAAAACCAAGTGTTAGATATTCTTCATCAGACTATAGTTTTAGTGCACTACGTTGTTCTTAGAAGAAATTGTATGTAAAGTCCTAAAATCATATAGAACAAACCTCCAGAAGTAGTATTAGCTCAGAAGTAGAAATAAAATTTAAGCCATCTTTTTCGTTAGCAATTTTGTATATTTTGATGAAAAACATTTAATTAATAACAAATATTAAAAACGTTTGGCCAATCAAGACACCTGATCAAACAAAACAAAAATTTCTAAATTCCAATTATATTTTATAATAACACAATGAAGAAGCTGACACGAATCACCTTTATCGGAGCTTTTCTGATTTTACCAAACATTACGGCCTCTTTGAACATCTTAGGCCTTGGAAAACTTCTCCCAATTGGTAATAACTTAATTGGAACTATCTTTAAAAATTGTAATCCAGCATTCAGAAAAGAAATCAGTGCTTTTCATGTTAAATGCTTCCAGAAATATGATACCAAGCTTCAAATTCAAAATTCCTTAATTTTAATTTCCAGAAATATGGTGAGAATTTCTAAAACAATATTTGTTTTAATAATATATCCAACATTTTCAGGATATCACATCCTTAATGTTTAATGGAATTTGTAAGTCAAATGTTGGACAATTTTATAGTTTTCTGGAGAATACCTCAAATGTTGTGAAATCTTGTAGGCACAAGGCTGAAAAAAGAAATGTGCTTTACTTAGAATTGCAGATAAAATTATTAGATTGATTTGTAATGATTCTCTTCTATCATCCTTGGCCTTGGGCTTAGGTGATCTATTGACTTCCTTACTGAAGAAAATTAAGATTTTGGACAATTCTAGGATTTTATCGCCGAATTCATTGGAATACATGTCACAAAGTTTTGTTCAGGAACTAGAGATGCTTGGGAATGCTGTCGTTGGTACTGAGATCGAAAGTGCATTTAGTGCATTGCTTTGTGTTTTAGCGAATATTTTGGAATATAGTACGAGTTGTGGATGCGATGCTTTTGGAAAACAGGCCTCAGCTGTTTACATGGTTATTAATCTCATTGCTACAGTCGATGAGCAAATTAAAAGTATTCCGGTTTTGAAAGTTTTACTTGGTTAAAATAAATGCCCTTTTATTGAGAGTTGTAGTATTTAACAGATTTATGCTACTGGTTAAAATTAGACCTAAAAATCTGGTAGGAACTAAGGAACATATTACCAAATGACTATCTCTTGTTTTAAAAAAGAGGACAGTCAGTTCTGACTTAGGAACCCCCCCCCCCCCCCCCCCCCCCCCCCCCCCCCCC